>OY755246.1:79474600-79730670 GCA_963576725.1 Azorinus chamasolen
GGTCATCAAGAGTGATGATTTCTTTGATAAATGAGACACAGTTATGGAAATCGGTAGTCAACCAAGCTTTCAGGACGACCGCAGTGAATGATCACATCGATTTTTGAGCAGATTTCTACCGGAGAGTTGAATACCTTTTACTTATTATACAGAGCAGGGGTGTTGGCGAAAAACAAATCATTTTGGTTGGGTCAGAAAACTATCTTTTGGTATGTTTTAGATACTTATGACATGTGATTACAAAAATAATGTATTTGAGATGGAGTTGTTGTTGTTGGTGGTGTTGAGACATAGCTTGAGAAGGGCACCTTTGGATCCATTATACATTGTTACTGACATATAAATCTGTTTTTAATAAGAAAAAGCTTTATCTTATATCAATTGGGGTTCGGGGGCAATTTGTCTCATTAGTGTCTGCTCTATAGGTAACACTTAGCACTCAATAAAATCAGCGCATGCGCAGACTCTCGTCTGCTTTATGTTTAAAGCTTTACAAATTGGTTTGATTTCTCATAGTAATGCTGAATGAGTGTCAAACAGCTTTAATCCGGATTAGAAACCGAGTTACTCGGCGTCTTATTCCGATACAGGCTATTAACCCTTCGCTTGCTATTCGCGTCAATATACCTACCTGTAAATAGTGAAGACCCAGATGAGAGAGCTCCTGCAGGAGCTGTCTCATCAGGGTCTGCACTATTTACAAGTTGATTGTGCAACCAGTGCACTCAACAGCAGTGATTTCACAGCAAAATACGTGTACACAGTGAAGATATGTGTAATTATACAACAAGGCATGGGTAAAGAAGGAGAACTGTATTTTAAAATTCAGCAAGAGAATGTTTAAAACATGTAAAACAAAGGCAACATAAGAGCTGCGGTGAGGAAGGTAGAAATGGCTTCCTTCCTTGGCGCTCAGGATTTAAGGGATAATATTATTTTTCACTGTCAGTATGAAGTGAACGTACGAAAGACCGGCGGTGACATTTCCACTTCAAGATTTCATGATTTCACGATTTCACAATTTCACAATTTCACGATTTCACAATTTCACGATCTCACGATTTCACAATTTCTCGATTTCACGACTTCACAATTTCTCGATTTCGCAATTTCAACCTCGTGTAAAATCTTTTAGTCACGTGACACGCTTGACGTATAATAAGGCAACAGAGTGGCTCTCATCCTTGAAATCAGGATGGCGATTTGAGAACCATAAATACACCTTTCTACGCTTTTGCAAACAGAGTAGACCCAGCTCAGACGACTCCTATAGGATTTATTCTTAATTAAAATCCATGCTGTCATTTTTTCTTACAGTGTATTATTAGTTAAAGTATCCTCCAATACAGTGTCATACAAACATAAGACAATGATTTAACATCATAAACACATGATTTGCAATTCTCATACATGAATATTCATGGAGGAAAGGGTTAAACAATCTTGATAGTGGACCATGAGCACATGCTACATGCCAAGTATGAAGGCCCTCGGGCCTACAGTTCTGGAGAGGAAGATTGTCATAGTTTTCCGCCGTTTCTTTTTCGTGGCTTTTACTCCAACGCTGTGATTTTCCGCGTTTTGATGACGTCATAACAATTAGAATGGCCAAATTGAAATCATGAAATCGTGAAATTGTGAAATCGTGAAATCGTGAAATTGTGAAATCGTAAAATTGTGAAATTTTGAAGAGAATTCGTGAAATCGTGAAATTGTGAAATCGTGAAATCGTGAAATTGTGAAATCGTGAAATTGTGAAATCGTGAAATTGTGAAATTTTGAAGAGAAATCGTGAAATCGTGAAATTGTGAAATTGTGAAATCGTGAAATCGTGAAATTGTGAAATCGTGAAATTGTGAAATTTTGAAGAGAAATCGTGAAATCGTGAAATTGTGTAATTTTTGAGTGAAATCGTGAAATTGTGAAATCGTGAAATCATGAAATTTTGAAGTGAAATCGTGAAATCGTGAAATTGTGAAATTGTGAAATCGTGAAATTTTGAAGTCAATTGCAATGTGTGAAATCTTGAAATGTAAATGTCACCGCCGGTCTTTCGTATGAACGTCCCGTGTGTACCTCAAAAGTCACAAGGAGATCTAAAGTCAGAGGTGCCCAGCCGTATGTTGCTCTCCCAACCAAAAGCACAGCACGATGCAAAACACCCCGTGAGCCGTACGAAAAAAACATGCAAACAGATTGGACCCGGATGAGACGCCGAATTACTCGGCGCATCAACCCGATCCAAGCTGTTTGATTAAGCATGGCATTACGGTCGCTCTCGGCAAGCATAGAGTAAATGTCTTGAGCCTAGTGAAGCATTCGGTTATTGTTATTTTACAGTAAACCATCGTTGAAGCGCTTCCGTTGCCGAGCGGTTATGGTATCTGACTGCCCCCCAATAGCACAAACTAACAAGAGAAGAAAAGCATACAAGCACATTGGACATATAAACATGAGCCCCGTAAGCGAAATCCATCCCTCGTCTGTCATTTCCTTCGTCCGTAAAGGGAATTAATTTTGGTCATATTATAGCTCTTGTAACGGATAACAGGTACGTGAAGTTTCATTAGATTATGTCAAAATGTTACGATCAGGATTTTCGGTTATTTCTATGTCCGTAATGGAGAATACTTGTGTCACAAAAGCCTTATAGAGACATGACCCTTTATAACAGTGTAGTCTTTGTGATGTTAAGTTGTGTGTAAATATATTCTGAAAATGGGTGATCCCTCGAAAGCAAAAGTAGAAATGCAAAAAGAGAAAATTGCAGACTCGGTTTTATTGAGTCTGTTCATGAGTAGTAATTAAAAGTGCAACACTACTCACGCCCCCTAGCACCGGCTTAAGCAGTATTCAATTTTCAAAACTATTAACATGAAAACTAATGATCCCGAAGGACCAGAAAATATAACAACACTGAGAATGAAGTACGGGGCGACTTTTTACGGCCGCCACACAAGCACTAAGTTTCATTAGACTAGATTGAATATTTAAGAAGGTATCGACAAGGTGTTTTTTTTCACAACAGACGCCGACGTTGTCGACGATACAGGAGAAGTAACAGTACCTCAATTTCTTTTTGGAATTGAACGAGCTATAACACCTAAGTATTTTACAAAAAAAGAAATAAACATTTGCTTGGAGAAATATGAGAGTACCGCCTTAGAACGGTCAGTGACACATGCCAATGCTGGTCAAACCATCGGGTACGGATAATTGCACCATAGGATCATTGTCCCTTAGGATGACTACCCCTCGAACATTTGCCCCTTGGACAATTGCTCTGTACTAAAACTAGCAACCTGCACAAATGCCCCTCGATTATAAAAGTATTTTTAAATGCTTTTTATCAATCATATAATATCATTACAATACAATTCACTATGTGCAGATGTTTTAATGACTGTAAGAAATATATTTGGCGTTCAGCCTATGGTCAACTTTGTTGTTTAAAATGATTAATGTTTAATGGTTTTCGTCTTGATATGCGTCCTGTTATGTTTTGTCTTGTGGCTATACCGTTTCTTGTTTGATGGTGTTTGGTGCGGTATCATTTCGTATGTGGCACTCCCTGTTTGACTATTTTCCCATTTTTATGCTGAATACAAATATTTGCATTTATACCTAGTGTAATATTCAAATTGTCCTACATAAACTATTAAACACATGCAACAAGGGCGATCTAGATCAGATGGCTTCGATTTGTGTCTACCTTGTTTGGAAGTATATATAATGAATAACCTCCTTGTGGTAATACAATGTATACTTTTATAAGGTATGTTGCTAGTACCTCCTTGTGGTAATACAATGTATACTTTTATAAGGTATGTTGCTAGTACCTCCTTGTGGTAATACAATGTATACTTTTATAAGGTATGTTGCTAGTAAAGCTATTCCATTAACCTTACCAAATGATTATTCACTAGATTTTTTAAAGTTTTTTTTAAGAATCTGCTTGGAATTACAGTACTCCCTCCCTACAACGGCCCTCTCAATAACGATTCCCTCCTTACAACAACGCATGTCAATGTTTCCGAAACAACAAGGCTCCAGAAACAACTGTTTTCCATCGTATTTTCTTTATGCCTCCATCAAACCCTATGCCTCCATCAAACCCTATGTTATGACCACTCTTTAGAATCGTCAATTTGTGACGATTCTAAAGAGTGGTCACAACATAGGGTTTGATGGAGGCATAACGGTTTTAGTTCTCGAAATACACCTTATCTGGGGATCTGCAAACAAGCTAATTATGTTTGATTTTCCCTCCCTATAACAACTCCCTCTGAACAACACATACAATCTTCGTATCCCAAAGGGTGTCGTTGTAGAGAGGGAGCACTGTAGTTATATATGGAGTAAGTGAGTGAGTGAGTTGGGTTTTACGTCCGACCAACAGTATTTCTGTTATTTGCAGACGGCACCCGAATGAGACAAGTCTCACTGGAATACCCATGCCGCAGGTACATGGCAAGGGCATCCCACCCAGTCACATTATCCTGACACCGGGCCGACCGGTTTAAAGTCGAGCGTAGACAAGGGAGCTACTAGTACCAACTTTTAACGACTTTTGGTCTGTCGCGGCCGGGGATCGAACCCACGACCTTCCGTACCGCAGGCGGACGCTCTACCACCGAGTTATATATGGAAGAGTTAGTGTAATTCATAGTTTTGGTCATACCGTTTATGTTTTTGTTAATAACAATGATACTTGCTAATATTGCATTATTTTGCATTGAGCAGACAGTGTAGAACCCGATCAGAAAGCTTTATTTTAAGATTCTGTATGATCTGGATCTATTGTGTTTGGACATAGATATTAGGAATATCCTCCCTGTGGCAATGCAATTTATGCTTCTTTTATATACAATGATATGTGGTAATATTATATTAACCTTGCCAAATTAATATACTATAATAACTGATACATACTGTGATAAATTGCATGGAGTATATGCAATCAGGATATACTATAGATTATCTTGTGTTTATTGTTTATCTTTGATATTCCTATATAGTGTCCTAATTTGAAACAGAATCTTAAGTAATCACTCTCTTAATTTGAACATACAAAACAAAGTGTATCTATTTAAAGTATATATTATTAACCCTTAGCCTACTACAGAAATAATATCTGCTAAATATCCACCTGTTAGCTTTCACTTACGTTCAGTTTGTTTAAGCTCTTGCGTGACTATCAACCCGGTATCATACAGCTGTCTTTGTGATGAGACGTCAGGTTACTCGGCGCCTCATCAGGGTCCAAACTGTTTGCAAATACCAGTTAGGTTGCACTTAGCAGGCAAAAGGGTTAAAACAAATCATCCATGTATGTTGTACAAGGATTTTCTTAGTGTTTACTTTCTAATATTAATAGGTTTACATTGTCCAAATATTTGGAGTAAATACAATACATACAAGAGTGACGATTGGTCTACACAGCCTTTTGTCCATTTATTCATTTATTTACATTATATAATTCTAATATGTAACTTCTGTATTACTTTTACTGCAATAGTCTGCTATATTTTATATATCAAGTGGCTATCGTCCTAGGGGCAATCGTCCACGGGGAAATTGGCTTACACGAAATTGGCTTACACTCCAAAACATCACTGTGATTAATTAGCAAAGTTCTGTGTTACACACTGTCGATTATTAATAGAATGTGTTTATGTACATTTTACAGAAATTAATTGCATTTTAGAAAATGTACTTCACAGGGAGTACATATTCTATGACAGGTGTCCATATTCTATGGGAGGGGAGTCCATATTTTACGTAGAATATGGACCGGGGAGTACATTTTCTACGTCGAAAATGGACTTGGGAGCAGTTGTTTTATGGAAGTAAATATTCGTCATTACACTGGAAACACCACATACAAAAACTCAGTCGCCCAATCAGCACCATAGTACTACATACGAATAGATGAAGAATCAGGAATAAAATTATAATTACCATCAACGTACATGTATGAGTCATGCAGGACACACAACATACAAAACACACAGCCGCTCGAACAGCACCATGATAAAAACAGTATATGTACATGTATTTCAAACGACACCAGAGACTCACAAAGGCATACCAAACAAGAGGGTCATGAGGCCCTGAAGCGCTCACCTGAGATAACCTGAGATAACCTTGTACAACCTTGGTAGAGAACAATAAGGCAAATCCTTATGGTTTCAGAGAAAAATAATATTTCATACTTGTCCCATGAAAAACTGATAAGCCCCAAGGCAGGGCTAAGTTTCGCAAAGAGGTCAGGGTCGTAAGTTGAACATTCTTGGGGCCACAAGCTAAAGCTACATATTTGTAGAGGACCATTAGATCATGTTTATGTTACATACCAAACATCAAAGGTCTAGGCCTTACAGTTTCAGAAGATTTTTAAAGATTTTCCTATGAAAAACTTATAAGCCGTTGGGCGATGCCATTTTTGGTCCGGGGATCACAATTTGAACAATCTATGTAGAGGACTATTAGATCATGCTACATACCAAATATCAAAGGTCTAGGCTTATCAGTTTCCGAGGAGAAGATTTTCAAAATGTATCTATGAAAAACTGGTAAGCCCTTGGGCGGGGCCATTTTTGGCCCAGGGGTCATAATTTAAACAATCTTTGTAGAGGACCATAAGATCATCCTACATACCAAATATCAAAGCTCTAGGCTTATCAGTTTCCGAGGAGAAGATTTTTAAAGATTTTCCTATGAAAAACTGATAAGCCCTTGGGCGGGGCTTTTTTTGGTCCGGGGATCACAATTTGAACAATCTTTGTAGAGGACCATTAGATGATGTTACATACCAAATATCAAAGGCCCAGGCCTTACAATGTCAGAGGAGAAGAATTTTAAAGATTTTCCTATGAAAAACTGATAAGTCCTCGGGCGTGGCCATTTTTGGCCCGGGGGTCATAATTTTAACAATCTTTGTAGAGGACCATACGATCATGCTACATACGGAATATAAAAGGTCTAGGAAATAGAGTTTCAGATAAGAAGATTTTTAAAGATTTTCCTATGAAAAACTGATAAGCCCTTTGGCGGGGTCATTTTTGGCCCGTGGGTCATAATTTGAACATTTGTAGAGGACCATAAGATCATCCTACATACCAAATATCAAAGATCTAGGCTTATCAGTTTCAGAGAAGAAGATTTTTAAAGATTTTCCTATGAAAAACTGATAAGCCCTTGGGGGCCATTTTTGATCCGGGGGTCATAATGTGAACAACATTTCGTTCCCCCTAGCCACTGATGCTTCTGACAAAATTTGGTTAAAATCGGGTCAGCAGTTTCAGAGGAGATGTCGTTTGAAAATGTGGACGGACGCCGGACGACGGACGCCGGACACCGGACGACGGACGATGGACGCCGGACGGATCGCGGTCACAATAGCTCATCCTGAGCCTTTGGCTCAGGTTAGCTAAAAACACTCAGGGGAATATGGAAGTACCGCCTTTGATCGCTCAGTGAAAATAGTCACTGGGGGTTTAAACCTGCTGATGGGACGCCCGACACTTATTCAAGCCCCACATTAAAAGTATAACATTGTAAATGAACATATCCCCTCTCCGACTAATCTACAACAACCGCGATGGCAAATACATGTACAGTGGTAAATTGAATGAAAAACAAAAACATATTTCAGAGAAACAAACTGGATCCATCTACCGCTAGTGTACTCAATGATTGAGCTGCAAACAGAGTAACTGTCTGTACAAACGTAATAAAGGGTACGACAAAAACGAGTAAAAAGACCCGACGTCCTCCTTTTGTTTCCGGGTTAAAGAGGGCGTCTTCATAGAGTACAAAGCCTTTCTTGTCGGCGTACATGAAAAGAGGAACTGGAAAAGGGTCGACAACCAAGCATGCAGTATGTTTTAATACTATAGGATTATATCCAATTTTAATGATTTTTTAACATAATTGATGAACAAAGTGAGAACATGGGTACGTCCAATAATTTTACGAAGTTTGTAAATCCATCACCATAAAATTCAGGGTGTGAAATACCGTGTCGCAGGATCGCCTTAAGACTACATTTGTACTTGCCAATGTGGGAGAATTTAGAGAAAGTTTTTCTTAGTTTATGATATCTATATCCTTGTTTAAGCAGTTTTTCAGTTAAAATGAGATATAACTTAATTCGCATAATAAGATGTAGCGTATTAGCAAATAATCTACCAGATATAAATAAACAGCGGTCGGACTATGCATCTGGTCAGGGTAAATGAACTGAATGGTCCTATGCACGTGCTGAATAAAACATTTTCTTAGCTTAACTGAGTATTTTATGAAAAAAAGACTCTCGACGTTGAATTATGTGTATGTCAAACATAAAATGATTACAAACCTGCTGTCCGGTTTACCTGTGTTGTTGTGCTTGTGTGATCAGCCTAACGCACAAAGTGCAAAATGTCCGATACAGATGCCTGTTATACAAGGTGTTTACGTCACTACAGCTCTGTTGTTAAACATGCATATTAATAGCCAATAAGCACATTGTACAGCGGGCACTTAATGCAAGCCAATACCGAATTGTAATGATACAAAACAGAACAGAACAGATGTTGAATATATAGTTTAATTTCCAAATGCAAAACAACAGTTTACCTTTTAGATGAACAATTGATGTGCGTAAAGTCCTCATGACCAAATAAGTCAGCCATTGAACGAATACTTGTTGGGTTTTACGGCGTAGCATATTGACGAATGACGAAATGATCAGAATGTAAATGATGATGATTAAGAGGATATTCGTGTAATTTCTTCTTCTTCATCATCATCATCATCATCATCATCATCATCATCATCAACATCATCAACATCATCATCATCATCATCATCATGACTTGCATCATTATCACATTCTTTCTCTTCGCTTAATCGTCTATTTTTATTACTATTATAATTATTATCATTATCATTATTATAATTATCATTATTATTACTATTATCAGTATTATTACAATTATTGTCACTATTATTATTATTATAACAGACGGCATATATGAACAAATAAATGAACTAATTACTCGATATTTCGGCTGATTTGACTGTTTAACAAATGTAGAACATATTAGAAAACAGGTGTACAGTCTACTCATGTGAAAACACATAATTAAAGTGTGCATGGTGCTTTTTTTTGGGGGGGGGGACAGCCGTAAATGAGCACTCATCTGATCACATTACATGTACATAAACTGACAGACGAACAAACAGTGCAGCCCGAGATCAAACGGCTCCTGATTGAGATGTATGATCAGAGTATACACTATTTGCTACTGTGTCAGTCTCGTGTCTTAACACGGTGCTATTCGGGCGACTGTGTGTTTTGTATGTGATGCTTTCTGCGTGACTCATGCATGTACTATTAAAAGCATCAAAACGGTGCAATACCGACTAAAGCTATGGAGCCTGATCTGTGCCGAAAATCCAGACACGTAAACGTGCATTCGTAGACAATGAAATGTTGAAATGAAGTGTTTAAACTGTAAGTGTTTAATATATAAAAGTAACAAAACCTATTTAGATGTGACTATTCTGTTTTCTTACCAGTATTAACCCTTCGCTTGCTATTCACGTCAATATACGTACCTGTAAATAGTGAAGACCCAGATGAGACAGCTCATGAGCAAATAGAGCAGACCCTGATCAGACGGTTCATGTAGGAACCGTCTGATCTTGGTCTACTCTGTTTGCAAATGCATAGAAAGGCGCATTCATGGAGTAACGGGTTAAGGAGAATAAGTCTTTGTCTTGCTAAGCTATGTTTTCAAAGGTTCAAGCAGCAACTAAGTTATAGTTAGAACATATTAAGTGAAATCTTAGTGGTGAAGAAGGGGCGGAGCGAGCGAAAGCGAGCGCGCCCCTTCTTAGCCACTAAGATTTCACTTAATATGTTCTAACGGATTTAGAACATAACCTATATTTTGATTGACTCACGGCATTAATCGTTCCCACGGTTCAAATAAACAAACATCGCGCGCCCACAGTACTTATGCGCCAAATGTGACGTCACTGATTTTCATTCCTTACAAAACTCAGTACAAAATGGCTGGCGATTTTGACATCGGGGATTTCGAATCTTTGTCAGAAGTCAAGATGCTACTTTAACTCAGCTATTGGATATACCAACGCAGCAATTGCTGCGTAATGACGACATTCTTAACTCTAGATTTTCCGAGCCTGTGTCATGTACGGGAGGAAGATGGGATTCCAAAGAAAACGAGATAGGCAAACAATTGGACATTGAATCTGTGGAAGCAATGGGCCCAACACAGGAATGCAAGGACAGAGACACTGTATGAGCTTGACTGCAAGCTAATACCTGAAGAAATTTGTGATTTAGACAATGTGCAGTTGGATGCAACGTTTCATTGTTACATGAATGTTTTATACAGGCGTGTTAAACAAGACCACGCCAGACAGTATACGATCAGAATTATAAAATTATTCAAGCAAACAGAGTAGACCCTGATCAAACAGGATTGTCTGGCCATGGTCTGCTGTTTGCAAAAACGTAAATACGCGTACAAATGTATATATATGAAGTAAAGGGTAAAACACAGAACAATATGTCCTTTTTGCTCATGTTTCATCTGTAACGGAACGCAATGAAGAAAATATTCCAAAAAGGGAATAATATATAGAATCTATATGGTAAATACTTCAATAGCTCTGACCTAATATTTCGACCACTAAGGGCCTTTTTCAAAGATTATCATGATAATCATGCTTTCAGCCTACGGTCAATTTTGTTGTTTAATATGCTTAATGTTTAATGTGTTTCGTCTTGATGTGCGTCCTGTTATGTTTTGTCTTGTGGCTTTACCGTTTCTTGTTTGATGGTGTTTGGTGCGGTGTCATTTCGTGTGTGGCTCTCCCTGTTTGACTATATTTCCATATTTATGTAATGGAATGTTAAACAGTTTAGATCTCGAATCAGTGCCGCGCTTCTATGGTTTCTTTGCCTTATAAGAAACGCCGACTGCAGTTTTGAGCCGGTCACCGTGAAGGTTAATACTGAGTTCCGGTTGTAAGATCGCCAAATACGGCAGTGTTTACTACTAGTCACGAGGAGGCGGAGTTATGACAGCGCGTGCAGACACCACGCGAGGTCGAAATAAACAAAACTCTTAATGATTAAGTGATGTACTTAATGGATGCAAACGGCAGTTTGACTGGCTGAAAATGTAGATTATGTTCTAATTAAATTATGAAGGCGTTAGTCCATCGTTATGCCTTTTCATGCCTTTGCAAACAAAGCAGACCAAGATCAGATGGCTCCTGATCAGAGTATGTTCTGTTCGCTTATGGAATTATAACGGATTCTATAAAATCCAAACCTCCTGTGTTCATGAACTGTTATAATTATTCAGCTAATAAATATTTATAATGTCAATGTTTCTTACATGAAGTTTCAAGAGGTAAAGGATTAACCCTTCGCTTGCTGAATTTTAAAATACATTTCTCCTTCTTTACCCATGCTCTGTTGTATAATTACATTTATTATACTGCAAAGTAAAATCCTCACTTCTGATTGGTTAACTAGCCGTGTACATGAGTCCATGTACCCTGTGAGCTGACAGGGTACATAGAAATCCCCCATGGCAGGCCCCACATATTATGGTCAGAAACCAAAAGACCGACCTCTCGACTCGGCTAAACAATAGCAAAATTCATAATAGACAACTATTGATACGTAAAGAAAACAATGCAGGAATGAATTAAAAAACATCATTGTTTGAAATGACCAATAAAACAATTTTTAGAGGAGTTATTATATCGTCCAGCCATCTATAATAACACGAACGCCGATGAAATACAATACACACCACTTCGGATACCTTCGGGTAGAAATAAATGTATTGGGGCGCTTTTAGGGGAATTAGCGTGTTTAGTGATTCAACATGCCAAAATGGATTTATATAAATTATCCGAACCGTAAAACTTTGCAGTATAATAAATTCGTTATACAGTTCTTTCCCAGGGTACATGACGATTTATTCCCGGCTGGTAAAATCATGTAACCCTCGCCTAACGGCTCGGGCAACATGATTTTCCTCAGCCGGGAATAAATCGTCATGTACCCTGGGAAAGAACTGTATAACTAATAATATCTTCACCGTGTACAAGTATTTCGCTGTGCAATCACAGCTGCGGAGTGCACTGGTTGCACAATCAATTTGTAAAAAGTGCGGACCCTGATGAGACAGCTCCTGCAGGAGCTGTCTCATCTGGGTCTTCACTATTCACAGGTAGGTATATTGACGCGATTAACAAGCGAAGGGTCAAGTCTTTACTCCACGAATATTCCTTTCTACGCCTATGCAAGCAGAGTAGACCAAGATCAGACGGCTCCGTCTGATCAAGGTCTACTCTGTTTGATTATGAAATTATATAGATATGATCCTACAGTTTCTGCCACTGTCGAAAAACTCCTGTGTATATGTGTTTTTATAAAATTTCATCTAATCAATATTCATGATGTCATTATTTCTCACGTGCATATTTATGGAGTAAAAGCTTAAAGACACAGGCATGTTCGTTTACATTTCGACATACTACCTCTGTTCTGCTGACCAGCACGAGAGTTCGTCTATTTTTAGATTTTGACGTTATGTATATAAAAATGGAAAATAGCCTAAAAGTCCGTAATTTCTACTTATAAGGAAGTACAAAATCATGCAGTTTGGTACTCCGAGTTTTGTAATCCGAGTTGTGTCAGAGTGTATGTATAAATACGTAACTTGCTATTCGCAGTGAGCAAATCGGCAGTGTATAAAGTCCGGCCGTCACGGTACAAAGTTAATCCGGGACGTCTCTGAAACATATCTGCTGATGTAATTGTTTAATTGTTCATCATATTTTTAGTAAAAATTAATTCAATATTAAACTGTGAATAACACTGTCCATTTTTATATTTACAAAGTACAGTTAAACTACAGCAAAACGTAAACGCACACACACGAACTGACAAATGCACAGTTTGATTTGCAAGGTTCCGGTCGACATTTTACCGTCGTAAAGTTCATTTCAACATTTCATCGTCTACGATTGCACGTTTACATGTCTATATTTATGGCACAGATCAGGCTCCATAGTTTTAGTCAGTATGGCACCGTTTTGATGCTTTTAATACTAAATATATGAGTCATGCAGAAAGCACCACATACATCGTTTAGATCACAGGGGGCCATTACGTAGGTCTAGATGGTCTAAAAGGTCAAAATAATTGATTGGGTCGATTTAGTGTTACATTATATACAAGGGTACCAGCTTCCGATTCGTTGATTTCCCGACCGATTCGAAATAACGACCGGTTTCGGACAGCCAAGATGGAATAACCACTTATGTTTGGTACGACTGTTTTCTGGGTCCATGCTTATAAAACTTTTGGTTGAGTCTGAGTTCGTTCTCAAGTTTTTGATTGGTCAGATTTGAGCCTTTGGTTCAAATCTGACCAATCAAAAGCTTGAGAACTCAAATCTGACCAATCAAAAGCTTGAGATATGAATCAAGCTGTACATCTGGAGTAATGGATGAAAGTCGCTAGCCATCATGTTGCATACAGACAATTTGTTATGTAACATCATGGGCCAGGAACCGTATGGTCATACGCTCTTCTAATATATGTTGTAATATTTACATTCGCCCTGCAACGTCCTTATATAACCTTATTCTAAGGTTATTCCCATGAACGTTCATTTCAATACCGGTTTGAGTCGGTTCTCCTTTTCCCAGAATTCCTCTGTGTAAGCGCGGAGTATTTGAAATGTGACATCTTCTTACTGAGAATTATCGCTTGAATACATAATATTGCCAACTTTAACAGCCGTGGCGTATCAAAATATATTATCAAGTAATGAGTGAAGCATAAATAAGTCAATGTCCTTACCGTTAACAAAGACAAATCCGAGAATAAAATCCAACGTTGTGACCCGCTTTCGATCAAGCATGGCGGTGAGTAAATTGGCTTCGACACCGCGACCTACATTTAAGAAGATGCTTTAATACCAACATTTCGTAAATATATATGATTTGAAATATCTCGATAATCTTTTCTTTAAACATAGCTGGACAATTTACTGATTAAAATCTTGTATTCATTCTATATTTATAATATGTGTTTGGGACTATTTTTCATACCATATATAGAGATCCTACTACGTTAGAAACGAACCTGGCAACGACCTAGATAGCGGCTATTACGTGACCGGTATATAAGATTTTTAAAAAATCCGTTGAAATATAAGAAATACAATGGAATATAAATATAAGAAATAAATGACGTGCTCCCGGTGTTCATGAGGTTATGCAACGCAAAGATTCACGTGAAGCCATTCGGGCTTCACTAACTTTGCTCGTAAAGCTATGCGTTGCATAACCTCATGAATACCGGAAGCACGTCATTCATTTCTTAATTAAAGACAAAATATGACCACTCAAAAGCTTGAGAACTCAAATCTGACCAATCAAAAGCTTGAGAACGAAACTCAGACTCAACTAAAAGCTTTATAAGCATGGACCCAGATTAGAATATTTGGAGCATGATAATGTATAATACGAGAAAGGAACTATCATTTCGTCGTGTATTTGACCAACAGTTTATAAAATCTTGAAATGAGTCAAACAAACCAACACTTGCTGGAGGCATATTACAACCATGTGTTTTACAACTTCAAAGAACTGACATAGTCAACCACTGTACAACATAAAAAGAGTGATGGAAAGATGGACAAGAATGTTCCACCCAACCAGTAAGATAATTATAAAACCTATTCAAACGGATTAAAGAAAGCTTTCTTAATTTAAACATTAATCATCCATATATGCACTAAGTCGAAAAAATAAATTTGACGACGAGGGCAAAAGACTTTCGGAAAATATGAACTTGACCACTGTGAACGGTGAAGACGTACATCGGGACACTGCAACGGTGCAGATATACTTCAGACATTGTGCAAACAGTGCAGATGTTCCTCATATGCACCGACTGCCACATTGTTTCTGATCAAGCGGTCTTCATTTATAATTCGACAGATAGAAACTTAATGCATAACTTCGCTGCATTAAAATACCATCTGTTCATAAAAGGCTACTATATTCTGATGATCATTTGTAAGCGTTTTGTTGTTATTGAAACATTCTGACTTTATCGCCAAAAAGAAATAAAACACTATAGCAGAAACACAGCAGACGACATTTTTCCAGATTTAGAATGGTTGATTTTCGCAAGCGGTCGGGCACTATGGACTGTGTACCTGAAATATCGGCTAACCCTTCACCTGGTCGATATTATATAAGGAGGTATGACATCATAAATATGTTTTAGCTGAATGTTTATTATGGCACATGTAATAAACAATACCTTTTGGTATTGGTAGGGACAGTAGGTTCAGATATATCCTTATTTCATAAGCAAACAGAGTAGACCCTGATCAGACGGCTCCTATAGGAGCCGTCTGATCTGGGTCTACTCTGTTTGCAATTGCATGAACAAAGCGTTTATATGAAGGAAATTGTTAATCATTATAGGAGGTAGATAGTGGTTACTGGAAATATATCATACCATTATATAAGCTAAGTTGTAGACTGAACCCGCGTGATCATTGGACGAATTACCTTAAACATATGCAAAATCTAGCAAATTGTGTGGACCCTGGTTGGAGAGTCTGGGTCAGCACTGTTCGCAGCACGAATGTTGTAATACATTAAAATATTTTATATCAGCTGTTGATGTAAATACATGGATGATACCTAGAAAGAAAGGATGTGTATTATGCTATATATGTACCTACAAACTGTGTATTATGCTATATATGTACCTACAAACTATGCAGCTCTAGCCTAAACATACCCTTACGCTCTTGCTTTGTATGTATATACACTGTTCGCAATATGCATATATACATGTACCTGCAATAAGATTACGGACTTCAAAATGTTTATGAAGAATTATACTGTGTCCTATGAAAAATGCACAGTCCCATTCATGACAGCTCCATTTCGACCTGTCTCGATAAGGTCTACATAGTTTAAAAAAAACAGCCTATTACAGTAAATAATAAATTAGATAACGTTTTTCCACTTATTTATAGCAGTATCGGAATGACTTTATATACAATAGGCATCAGTATTGAAATGAATTTAGTGCATATACCACAGCTAGCAGTATTGTAGCGGTTTTGTGACACATATACCATAGGTTGCAGCATCAAACTGACTTTAATAATATAGAAGAAGAAGAAGAAGAATTGTAATTTTGTTTGTAGGTGTTGTGATGTTACAATTATTATCATATACAAATGTACATTTTATTTGTAGATGTTGTGGTGTTACAATTAATGTCATATATAAGGGTAAGTTTTGTTTGAAGGTGCTTTGATGTTACAATTATTATCATATACACGAGTACACTAAAGTATACTTCTGTGTAGCTGGTGTGGTGTTACAATTATTATTCTGCACGAGATCACCTTTCGATTGTAGGTGGTGTGATGTTACAATTATCATCATATACAAGGGTATATTTTGATTGTAGGTGGTGCGATATTACAATTATCATCATATTCAAACTTATATTTTGTGCGTAGCTGTTGTGGTGTTACAATTATTATTCTGTACGCGGGTACATTTTGTTTGCAGATGTTGTGATGTTACAATTATAATCATGCACACGGTTTTATGGTGTCACAAATTTTATTATGTACACGGGAACGTGTTGTTTGTAGGTGTTTCATCCTTTAATTATTTGAGCCGTGCCGTGAAAAAACACTGGCCGCGTGGCTCAGTGGTAGAGCATCCGCCTGCGGTACGGAAGGTCGTGGGTTCGATCCCCGGCCGCGACATACCAAAAGTCGTTAACAGTTGGTACCGGTAGCTCCCTTGCCTACGCTCGACATTAAATGGTAGTTCTAGGACTGGTCGGCCCGGTGTCAGAATAATGTGACCGGGTGTAGTCCAGCAACGATTAAGGTGAACCTTACATAGTGGTCTATAGTTTTTTCTTGCCTGATTATTGATAGGGGGTCATATGGATTGATACTAGGCCGGGTTAGGTGCTACTTTGTTACCCTTGGGCATTTAATGATATTCAAGATGGTGGCCAATACAGCGTAAACATGCATAAATTGCACTTTTATCTGATAGATAATGTTTAGTGTAGCCAGAGCCTAGGTTGGACCTTGCACAGTAGTGTATAGGTTTTCTCCTGCCTAATTATTGTTAAGGGGTCATATGGACTGGCACTAGACAGTGTTCAACTTTGTTACCCTCTGGCATTTAGTGATATCCAAGATGGCGGCCAATATGGCGTTAAAATCATCAATTGCATTTGTTATCAGGCGGATAATGTTTAGTGCAGTAAATTTATATTATTTCTTTTAATATTAGATATGAAGAAGAAACTGTTAAATGTTCGGACATGAATTGTCGAAAAATTAAAACAAATATAATTGGCAAAATGGCCGCCAAAATGGCGTCGAAAATCCGATATAAGGGCAAAAGTTTGTACCTTACATTGTCCTGTGTTTGATTTACTCTACTGAATAGAGATGTCCAACACAGTCATTTTTCACTGATGAACAACGTTTACGTGAAGATGTTCGTTAAGATGAAAATGTTTGTTACATTTTACCAGAGTTATGGGACAGATGTTTCTTCGCTATTTAAATAACTTAATAACATATAGTTAAACATATATTGTGTGTCCTACTCCCCATACATTAATGGAAGGATTTACTTCAAACGTCCACAGATGATCAAAATTCATGTGAAGGTGTACGTTAAAAAGGGAAATTTGCTCTCAACATTTTCACTAGAATTATTGGACTTTGTGAAAATGTCTTTACTATAACTCATATAGTGAAAAGTACTTGATTTAGAGACAATATCGCCAGTGGAATATGTCTATATGACACAGTTTTCTATTTTAAACCCATATGCGTGTTGCAGTATATCATAAAATATAGACCTAGTCAGATAAATTGGTGGAGACATGACTGATGATTATGTTTTATATAATTTGGGCCAAGATATTAGTTTCTCAAACATCTGACTTCTCTGATTAAATAATAAATATCAACTTGCATATAGAATTACACCATTGGTTGTATAGTTGCAGAATATTGTGCAATTCATATTTTATGCACTTTATCAACTACATATTCTAGTACTACATGGCATAACACTCCGACAACTACACAGTACGAGTTTCAGAATTAATTCCAGTGCGAAGTTTTTATTGCCAGGCTGAGACACTGCTTTCAGAATCTTCCCTCCATCCAAAATATGTTGGGTCAAGATCCAGCTGGTTATTATCCTTCAGAGATTGTCGTACGTTGGCTTGAAAGTGAGCTCCTTTGACATTTTCAGCAAATGCCCCACTTGTTTAAGGTAAGGTACGAAGTTTGATGATGATCTGCTTCCAAGTGTTGTAGACATGTCTCATACATTCACCGGAAGTAAATAGTTTGCCCATAGCACGAAGCCTTCAAGACCATACTTCCAATGACTCTGACTTAAAGGCGATGTCAATTATTTCATGATCATAAATATATCTCATCTAAGTGTTTTCATAGGCTATGTTACTCCATATGACATTGTATAGACCTCGTTCATGTATTAACGTTTTCCCTGTTCAGGAATGTGTCAACTAGAACTTGAGGAAGAGACTTCATGGTCTTACGGTGAGAAAATCTGTTTATTACATAATCTACCATGCGGGAGTGCCGTATTTCGTATGCAAATTGGCAAGTTAGTCAATCGTAGCGCTCATTAAAAAACATTGTTTTTTATGAAACTCGTTTACTGTAATGAATATGACACTCGCATTCATTACAGTAAACGAGTTTCATAAAAAACAATGTGTAATTGTGTAATTAACACACATGTAAAATACTCTATATCTGGCATAATTAAATTTTCTAGCAGTAAAAGAAATAAGGTAGCATTCTACTGTATGATGCCAAGTGAAGAGATCAGTCGCTTGCTCGCTCTGCTCTGATATACTAGTAAATCATCATAACGAACACGGCCGCCTTGAAGTTTTTTACCCAAAATTTTGACTATTGCTTTGTGGCATTGTTTGGTTAATAAAGTTCACACTATCCTCTGCTGGTTTAGGTTGACGATCTTCTACATTCTTCTTCAAGTTATTGCATGGCTCTTGCATTCAGAGAAAACATTTTTACCAGACAATTTGGTACTTCTCTGAATATTTTGCATGTAACGTCTAAACCACTATCTGGCATGAGAGTTTCAACCGCTCCGATGAAAGCTCATTAGCAAATGCATCTCGTCAAGCTGCAGGATGTGTAAGCTCATTTAACATCATGAGCCACATGGTATAGCTGCAGACCACACCTAATTAAGACAACTCTGGACCGACGTGCTGAGTTAATCCCTGTCTTCGCCATCACTGTCAATCATTGTATCTCGATTAGATGGGGTCTATCAATGGCAGGTATGACCGTTCCAAGGCGGTGCTTCCATCTTCCCCCTATTGTATGTTTGTTTTGTCTTTGTGCGTTTCTTGTTGCTTTTATAGTTATGTACATTTGCTGTTTCCTTGTGTTGCTGTTCGGGCGACTGTTTGTTCTGTATGTGGTATTTCCTGCATGACTCATTTTTGTACTTTTGTTCTTTAGCTGTAGAGGTCTTATTCTTGACTAAATAATGCCAATTATCCAATAAATAAGGGATTCAGAATTGTAGAAGTATGCAGAAGTAAAGTACCTAGTTATTGTCATCTTTCAGTCCGAATGACCACTCAACCAACTGTGCATTTACTCGCCTGGCGGTCGTTTCACTAAACTTCGTAACTTGCGAACTTCGTAGGCTTAAGAATTTCGCTTACGAAGTTCGTACGAAAAAGGTTACGAGCGTTTCACAAACACGTTCGTACGAAAGTCACTTGCGAACTTCGTAGCTGCGAACTTCGTAAGTCCTCTTCAATTTAAGGCCTGCGAACTTCGTACGAATTTCTTACGATAAATTTGATCGTACCACGTTTAGTGAAACGGCCCCCTGGTCTTTGGGTCATTCGCCGACAAAATTGAGCACTGTAACATACGGCGATTACGCAGCCGCAATACTGGCTAGTGACCACTACAGGTACCCCTTTGAACCCCTGAATGAAGAGGAGACAACCTCGTGTGGGTGGGGGACAATGAAAAGCGTCTCTGAAAGTTCGAGCTAGTCCAGCAGAGATTCTAATCCCGGATCCCTGGGTTATCAGCTGAGCGCTCAACCATTAGGCTAAGCCACTACAACAAATCATACAGCATTAAAGAAGGCGAAGTCCAACTCCTCAGCTCTTGTGTTATAAACGTTTAGAGGAATTGCTGTAACAGCTGTTTTGTGTGGTATGCTAGGTTTAAATTGCACTATGTAGATCAGTATATTTATATCATATTCTAACTGTTCAGAATTTCTTCTTCCAATATTCTCCTTACTGACCTTGACATTGTAAATAACGCCAGCTAAGGAGTGAGTAGGTTTCCCGTTCTGTGACCAAAGCCTCAATATACGAATATACGTGAAGTCATTCCACTCTTTTCAAGTGACAATGTAGCTATTGAATTTTCATTTATTCACGTCTGCGTATAAATGTTAATTTGTGCAGTGGATGATGTCTACAGTTTAATTAATGTATAGGTAGTATTGATGACTGGGTACAAAATGGTTTTGTATAATTAATATGTAATGCGAGTGGGGTAATTGTAAAGCATGAATTATTCAATGGAAATAAGGATCTCCGCCTGTCCATATGTGCAACTATCATTTTACTGTTGTTCTTTGATATGCAAAATATTTAGGTTAAATGAGACAAACTAAGAACATTACAAAAAGACCAAATTTCTATTTCTCTCACTGTTAAAATGGGTGGGTGGGCAAAATGCTCAATAACTCAAACTGTCAAAGGGTATCAGAGTGGCATCCGATCACATTATCTTCAGAACTCTTCACACTATCAATATATGCAAAGGAAAACAACTATAGACCACCATGCAAAATTCCAGTTAGGGTGGGGAGTTTTGTATTTGGGATGAGCACACTATCTAAGCATGCTGGGCGTATTTTAAAGCATACAAGTATGGAAATAAGGATTTCCACTCGTCCATATGTGCAACTATCATTCAATGTTGTTCTTGGACTCACAAAGCATTTATGAGACACGAACTAATAACATTACCAGTATTCCAAATTTCAGTTTCTCGCAACGGTAGTAAAGGTGGATGTGGGTGGGAATGCTCAATAACTCAAAATGCCCATGTGTGGTCCTATTATCTTCAGAACTCTTCACACTAACAATATATGCAAAGAAAAGAACTATAGACCACAATGTAAGGCTAAGCCCAGAGATCCAGGTCTGCCAGACTGATAGGGAGTTTGGTATTTGGGATGAGCACATTATCTAGGTATGCGGGGGGATTTTAAAGCACACAATAATGGAAATAAGAATTTCCACTCGTACATATGTGCAACTATCATTTAACTGTTGTTCTTAGACATTCAAAGCCTTTATATGAGACACAAACTTATAACATTACCAGTATGCCAAATTTCAGTTTCTTGCAATGGTAAAATGGGTGGGTGGGGAAAATGCTTAATAACTCAAAATGCCCAAGGGTATCAGAGTGGCACCCGGTCCTATTATCTTCACACTATCAGTATATGCAAAGATAAAAACTATAGACAAAAATGCAAGGTGAGGTCCAAAAATCTATCTTCTCTGTCGGACTAGTGGGGTGCCCTTGCCATATGCCCGCGGCAGGGGCATTCCAGTGAGGCATCACTATAACTTGTCTCAAGCGGGTGCCGTCTGCAAATAACTGGAAATACTGTTGGTCGGACGTAAAACCCAACTCACTCACGTACGTACCTTTGTGGCTTTAAACAGTATAGACACAAATTAGCAGCATTGTTTCCGATGAGGCGTCTGATCTGAGTCTGCACTGTTTGACACACAGCAGTACCCACTTTATACCGTACTTCATTCTCAGTGTTGTTATATTTTCTGGTCCTTCGGGATCATTAGTTTTCATGTTATTAGTTTTGAAAATTGAATACTGCTTAAGCCGGTGCTAGGGGGCGTGAGTAGTGTTGCACTTTTAAATACTACTCATGAACAGACTCAATAAAACCGAGTCTGCAATTTTCTCTTTTTGCATTTCTACTTTTGCTTTCGAGGGATCACCCATTTTCAGAATATTTATACATACAGCATAATTATACGAGTAAAACAGCAAACAGAGCAGATGGCGAGAAATGAAAGTACAAAAATGAGTCATGCAGGAAACACCACATACAGAACAAACAGTCGCCCGAACAGCAACACAAGGAAACAGCAAATGTACATAACTATAAAAACAACAAGAGACGCACAAAGACAAAACAAACATACAATAGGAGGAAGATGGAAGTACCGCCTTGGAACGGTCAGTGACAAAAGTCACTGGGGGGGTTAAACCGGTTTATGGGCGCCCAATCTCACACTTATTCCATCCCCACCCTAAAACACAAACAGTGTAAATAAACGTATCCCCTCTCCGACTAATCTACAACAACCGCGAAGGCAAATACAGTGGTAAAGTGCATGTATAGCGAAAACATTTAAGTGAACATACTGTATCCACCTATCGCTAGTGTACTCAATGATTGAGCTGCAAACAGAGTACCTGTAGAAAAGTAATAAAGGGTACGACAAAAATGAAATAGTACAGATATCCGACGTTCTCTTTCCATTTCTGGATTTAAGAGGTCGCCTTCATAGAGTACTAAACCTTTCTTGTCGGCGTACATGCAAAGAGGCCAGCGTGATTGCCAACTGTAAAAGGGTTCACAACCAAACATGCAGTATGTTGTAGTACTACAGGATCATATCCCTTTTTAATGAATTGTTTAACATATTTGATGAACAAAGTGAGAAAATGGGTATGACCAATAATTTTACGAAGTTTGTAAATCACATCACCATAAAATTCAGGATGTGAAATACCGTGTCGCAGAAGCACCTTGAGATTAAATTGGTACTTGCCAATAAGCGAGAGATTTCGATAGTAAAATTTAGAGAAAGTTTTTCTTAGTTTATGGTATCTATATCATTGCTTAAGCAGTTTTTTCTGTTAAAATGAGATTTCGACTGTTAAAATCGTCAATAGATGAACAAGCTCTAGCAAAACGAATAAGTTGAGATATATAAACCCCGTAAGATGGAGCACGGGGAACATCCCCGTCAAGATGAGGAAAATTTACAATATTAAAATCAAAATCATCTCTTTTGTCATATATTTTAGAAAAAATCATTCCATTATTAATATTAAGGTCTAGATCAAGAAACGCTGCATAATTGTCGGACGGGTTAGCTTTATTCAATTTGAGTTCTTTAGGATAAATTGTAAGAATCAGAGCATCAAAGAAAGGAATATCTAAGTTAAAAATATCATCCAAATATCGACAAGTTTCATTGAAGGCTTTTATAACATCTTCTTGTGATTGAGGATTCAAACGCAACATGAAATCTCTCTCATAGCAGTACAAAAACAAATCTGCGACAAGTGGTGCACAATTCGTACCCATAGGAATACCAATTACCTGACGGTATATAGATCAAACAACCATAGTAGATGATCATGCAATTTGTTTCAAATGCATGGTAGTAATATCTATTCTCAGTAAAGGTACAAAAATGAGTCATGCAGGAAACACCACGTACAGAACAAACAGTCGCCCGAACAGCAACACAAGGAAACAGCCAATTTTCATAACTATAAAAACATCAAGAGACGCATAAAGACAAAACAAACATACAATAGGGGGAAGATGGAAGTACCGCCCTGGAACGGTCAGTGACAAAAGTCACTGGGAAGTTAAACCGGTGTATGGGCGCCCAACCTCACTTATTCCATCCCCACCCTAAAAGACAAACAGTGTAAATAAACGTATCCCGTCTCCGACTAATCTACAACAACCGCGACGGCAAATACAGCGGTAAAGTGCATGTATAACGAAAACATTTAAGTGAACAAACTGTATCCACCTATCGCTAGTGTACTCAATGATTGAGCTGCAAACATAGTAACTGTAGAAAAGTAATAAAGGGTACGACAAAAACGAAATAATACAGATATCCGACGTCCTCCTTCCGTTTCTGGATTTAAGAGGTCGCCTTCATAGAGTACTAAACCTTTCTTGTCGGCGTACATGCAAAGAGGCCATCGTGATTGCCAGCTGTAAAAGGGTTTACAACCAAACAAGCAGTATGTTGTAGTACTATATGATTATGTCCCTTTTTAATGATTTTTTAACATATTTGATAAACAAAGTGAGAAAATGGGTATGACCAATAATTTTACGAAGTTTGTAAATCACATCACCATAAAATTCAGGATGTGAAATACCGTGTCGCAGAAGTGCCTTGAGATTACATTGGTACTTGCCAATAAGTGAGAGATTTCGATAGTAAAATTTAGAGAAAGTTTTTCTTAGTTTATGGTATCTATATCCTTTCTTAAGTAGCTTTTCAGTTAAAATGAGATTTCGACTGTTAAAATCGTCAATAGATGAACAATCTCTAGCAAAACGAATAAGTTGAGATATATAAACCCCGTAAGATGGAGCACGAGGAACATCTCCGTCAAGATGAGGGAAATTTACAATATTAAAATCAAAATCATCTCTTTTGTCATATATTTTAGAAGAAATAATTCCATTATCAATTTTAAGGTCTAGATCAAGAAAAGCTGCATAATTGTCGGACGGGTAAGCTTTATTCAATTTGGGTTCTTTAGGATAAATTGTAGGAATCAGAGCATCAAAGAAAGGGTTATCTAAGTCACCAGAGGAATACTTATACTGAATATCACTCAAATTGGACTACCAGTATTGGAGAAATCTTTAAAATTTACCCTATAGACATATATGAGATTTTAGCACCACCGCTGGCGGACATTGTTTTTCAGATATCAACATGGTTTTAGCAATTTTGATAAATGTTCCTTCCAGATACCACTCAAATTGGACCAATTATTTAAAAGAATGTTTTTGAAGTTTTCCATATAAACATACAAGAAAACCATGGCGCGAATAGAGTTGGATAACAGCAAAGGAGAAATAAAATATGGCATTTACAGTCTGTACTTTCAAACCTATTATAAATGTAACCAAACATCCAAAAATAATTTCTTCATATATGGAAAAGCAGTATATGGAAAAACCATAGAGAAGACAAATATTTCATGTGTTTGATACAAACAAAGCTTTGTCGGTGTAATGGTATTTATTCGTGTGGGGGTTATCGTAACTGTTAAAACTTAAGTATTGAAGAAAACTGTATATTTTGTATCACAAAGACATTTTTTGTTAGAAGTTCAAATAGACAATTTTCATCAGAACGATTGAACTCAACAAATACTATTCTGTATGATGTTATATAAAATGTGCGTTTATTCTAGGGGTTAGCACATTAAATGTGGGAAGTGAACTTTGTGAAATATGGCAATTCATAAAAATAACACCAGAAAATTAAATATAAACTTTAATAATACTGAACAAGTAACTTGGCTAGCATAACTGGAGCTGGTAAAAAATCATTTGTAATTTCATGGAAAACTTTATAAAACCTGAGCAACCTGAAATGCTTGTAGACAAACATGATATGTGTCCATATCGCATGTACATTTCCATTAGATGTGCAACACAAGTAAAAATGTTAGTTTTCGTCACTAAATCAATTGCTATCAATTTGTCTATTTTGTTATAGGTCAATTTTGTTATAGGTCAAACATTATTTACTGGTGTACAAACATAGAGAATGACAGGAGTAACAACCACCTGCTGTTTTCTTTGAGCGTTCAAGAAATTAATAGTCCTTAATGCAGGTTCTACTGTACATTGCCATTTTAATAGGGTGATGAATGTGACGATCAATTCTGAGGCATGAGTAAACTTTAAGCTGCAAATCAAAATGACACCTGCTCCATAACTTGAATTTTGTCATATTAAAATAATGTATTTATTCTTAAATCACATTTGCAATGCAAGCATCGAACGGTTTAGATCAGGAGGAGACATTGAATAAACCGATGTGTCATCGGGATCCATACAGTTTACTTAGTAGCCTAACCACACCAAATACGTAATAACAGTACAATGGAAACTCGACATAAGAAAGAAGTCTCTTTTTTTCATAACAACTCCGTAATGTATATTATCCAATTCGAGATATCAACTGTATGTCTAGCCTTGACACTTTGAACCTAGAGTAACTGGCCATCTCAACAAGATCCAAATTGCCTGACGTACAATAACAGTGATTGTACATGTAAGTGACATTATGATGATTAATTAGTGGCATTTTCATAAGGAAATTAGAACACTGGAAGCTTTCACCATGGCAGAAACTTTTGCATCAGATCTATATTAGTTCATAAGTAAACAGAGCAGATTCAGCAGGAGCCATCTATTTTGAGTTTACTCTAAGTTTACCCTGTTTGCAAAGGTGTATCTATGAAGTAAAAGGTTATGCCTGGGTCTTAAATCATGCTCTAGCATAAAATAGGTGTATATATTAATTAAAAACACTAATGATAAACCGCAGTTCTGCATTCAATTACATTACTTAAGAGCTCCTTTCGCGGGATTTAGTACTGTGGCGAAAGCAGCAAGTAATCCGTTTTCCCGGTAAATCATGTAAATGTCATCAATATATTAATGATGTGTTCATATATCCAGGCTTATATCAGTATATTAATGCCAAATATATTTAAAATATATGTTCATATCATTTATAATATAATAACTAATCTGTAGCCGTTATTAATCTTTAACCCTCCTTTCGCCTGCTTTCGTCTCATTTCGCCAAATATCCTCCTTCCGTGTGTTAGTCATACTCGGTTTCGCAACATCTTAGACATTTCCTCGGTGGTTATCGTTACACTCGGAACACCTCGGCTATTTCTATCGAAATAAGACCTATATTCCGAACTCTGACGGAATACGGCGAGTAGTTACGACTTGACATTGCGGTATTGCATTTTGTATTAGCCCCGACCATAGGAGAAATAATTTTCTAATATTTTCATTTCCAAAATACAAACAATCATACAGTGGAAACAGATCAGTCGACCTGTTTCCAACTATATTGAATGTATTATTCCAAACATACTGTTTTTACACTCATAACCCACAAATTGCAGTTCCACTGTATTCTCACAAGTCTTGATAAATCAGCCCTCCTACCAGTGAAATTCCACCGAAAGAATTACATATAGACGCGGGGACTTTATGTCCCCGCGCCGATAAACATTTTTTCACTTCTTCAGTACTGATTTGGTCCGTACTCGTGATGCTGAGCGATATATTAATCAGATTGACTCATGAGTATGATACTTCAATCTGCATCGATATTGGCTTGACTCATGAGTACGACATAAATTATCGTATGTTCCAATATACGACGATAAGCGCTATTAAACAGATTTTACACACTTATTTTAGTAATAGTGGTTTATCTTATTTTATTGATTTGTTAAGGGGGTATATATTAATATTTAACAGAATATTTCCAAACATGGCCAGAGAACATAATTTTATTGTAATAAATTTCGGTATTATATTTTATATATAGTTGAACTTCGATATCTCTAACTCGGATTACTCGAACTTTCGGATAACTCGAACAAAAACGTTAGTTCTTCCAAAACTTACAATACAGAATTACTCTAACAATGTATCTCACCTACTTTAGCTTTTCTCCGTTTTTTGTCCGTCCACCTCTCCATTTGTCCACCCATCTGTGTCCTTCTGTCATTCTTTTGATTACCTTAAATTCTCACTCTGACACAACTCTTTAATGCTTGTTCAAACGTGGAACAGATATAGATGGCATCAAGTTCTTGCTAATATACAGGGGAAAGGTCATACTTTTGCATTACTACATTTGAGTTATTCCCCTTTTTCTGCTAGCACGACTCCTGGCAGCTAGTAACGAGTGTTAATACAAATATATTACTCCAGCCACTCTTATTATTCTTATTATATACTATTTTTTTTATCATTTTCAAGTAAATACTTAAACATGATACATGTATAAGTACACATTCTCACCATTTGCAGAACAAGCTATAATATCAGGTCATGAATTCACACATTATTCAACTGATCTTGCATTGGAGGATTCTTAACACTTTACTCCATATATAGTCCTTTAAACGGGGTTGCAATCAGTGTAGATCTAGATCACGTGTCTACTGTAGGGTCCGTCTGGTTAGGATCTGCTCTGCTTGCTAGTAGCTAATGAACTAATAAATAATATAGATACGTAGGCCTACGGCGCTAAGTTTGAGGCATTATTTGTCACTCACAAATTTTCGTGTTTATAACGTTTTTATAAAAAAAATCAGACATTTAATCCTCAAGTTGAATGCAGGACACAATTGTACATTCATTTGCAAACAGTGTAGACCCAGCTTCTAGGGGAGCCCATGTAACCGGGTATTCATATACAGAAACATACCGGCCAAGACCCGGGTTCGAACCCGGGTCGCCATGCAGGTTCGCAGTCATGCACTCTACCATGTCGCCATAAAAGCGCGCTTGTACAGCAAGGCCGTACAAGTGATGATAAACCCCACATATCAGAGTTTGTAATGATTATTATAAGAATCGTTTCTATACAATGACAAATGTTGATGTGTTCAACCCTTTCGGCGCCAAATTTCTAAGTGTCGTCTGCAAACCAACAACTAAAGTCAAAGCAAAAAGCAAACTATGACAGAAATGCAAGGCCTTTGAAACAAACTTCGATCAATGACCGAGTAAAAGTTCAATTTGGCAAAATTTGGTTAACCGCAAAGGTTATTGGGACGCATGGGAAAAGGTCATTTTCAATTCAGACAACGGATGATAGAATCACGAAGTAAATACTTCGTGGTAGAATTTATCGCAGAAATAGGGCAGCTCTGCACAAAACCAATGAAAACGTAACAGACACTAACACCCTTCTGCCCAGACATATTAGCTAGGAGGTTGAAGCGGCTGTGGGTCCTATATACGGATAGTCACGGATAATTAAATGTCACAAATACAACACGCTCGTGTTCTTATATATCTACTTATTCCTCATTTGAGATATTATTTAAATGATTGCTTATCAACAGTAACAACTTTTAATATATCACCGACCCAACAACATAACAAAAACACTACTATGGACACTAAATAATTAAATGGAATCTTTGTATGTACACATGCATTAACTATTCATGTTAGCAAAGATAACATATCCTGATGAGACGGTCCCTATAGGAGCCATCCGATCTGGATCTACTCTATTTACAACGGTGTAGAAATGTGCCTCTGTAATATTTATTGCTCCATCCTCAGTATTTCATTGAAAATAAGTACCTGTGGTGTTTTGATACTTAACCCCCCCACACACACACACACACACACACCACCACCACCACCACCACCACCACCAACCAAAAGAATCCGGGTCAAAACGGCCCACTACCGATAATCAGGCTAAAGGTTTTGACTTCAAACATTGCACGTGCATGTGATTAGTTAGATGTTAAAACACATACGATTGGGCGAGTTTAGTTTTTTACTTGGGCTATAAGGATTTGCTGTTGCGCGTCTATTCATCAGGGAAAGGGTTAAATAATACTTAATTACAATACTTGAGTGAAACATTGTCTGAATATAAAAGTGGGCCGTTTTGGTAGTGGGCCGTTTTGATCCGAGACCCAACCGAATAAATAAAATAAATACATACTTGTGCATAGCTATATAGAACTGGGAAGAATATTTTGTGACAAATTACTAACATAAATTTTGATAAAACCTACAGATACAATAATATTTCTACATTAGATGCAGATCAGAAAATGACTAATATTTTATATATCATGTTTCCGTGTAGGGCGGGGTAAAGAGATGTGTTACACATTGAGTGTAAGAAACGTCAAACCACCCTGATCGATAGCATTTGGGAAAAAGCAAACTTATGCCAAATATAACAACAAATAATTTTTATCCTTAGAAGACAGATACAGTTGTTCACATCCGGTAATAGAAAATTGCATTCTACACTCATCAATGTTTGAAAAAGTGTTTTTTTAACGAATTGTCATGTAATTTCGCGAGAAGACTTGTCCAAAGAAACAGGATAAGTGATGTAATGAATCCATCGGTTCTCTTTGTCATTTTTCTTTCCTACATGAATGATTTACATTTTGTTTCAGATTAAGTTTGATTCATGATAATTTGTTAAATCCAATTGTACTTCTGATGAGACTGAAATTCACATGAACGATCGATGGACCACCACTGATGTTTTTAATGTTAACCCTTTCCCTGTTTACCCATTCCTTGTTCTATGTTTGTTTAAATTTTCAATACTTACTGATTATTCATGGACAAAATGGTTATAAATGCAATATGGAAGGAAGAAAATTGTAGCAGTTTTAGAAAGTAAAGAAACAGATCTGTCAAATTTCATTAGCAAACAGAGCAGGTCCTGATAGGGCTGAAACGAGTACCCTGGTACCTGCGGGTCGGGTAGAAATTGGCGGGTACCTGGGTACAAAATCACTACCCGTTACCCGATGTGCAATCTTAAGCAGAATCTAGTTGTCAATTCTCGTAACCGGGTGAAAGAAAGAAAGCTCGACAAACACGTTATTTTTAAAAGATAACATTCAAGCATCCTTTTGTTTACGAGCAGATAGGCCTTTATGTAGCTGGAATAAGCAAGTAAACATAGAATCAGACATGTAACAAACCTCTGTGAAAACATTGTTCGGTCTCATTTGACTAGTAAATGTGTATTCGCAACTACTCCTCGTATTCCGTAAGGGTTCGGAATAAAGCAATAGTTGTGTTCCGTGTGGTAAATGTGTCGATATGTTGCTCCGCAGAGAGAATCAACCAATTAAATTTGAAACCGCCAATTAGCCATGACATTTTATTACACTAACTTTCTCAACGGAAAAAATAAATATACATCATTTACATGTAAGACGTGTAACTACGGACATTACTTCGATCTTTAATCAGTTATCAATGTACACCAGATTTACGTCGTGGGACAACATAAGAATGATGGAATAGCCTACACGTTTGCCAGTTACAACACGCTTTGCTTTCAAAAACAGTAAAACTTTCATTTTAACATGTTCTAAATTCTATGCATGATCTGGCACATCATTGCCTTTACGTCACGTTGCTTTTTTCCCATCGAAAATCATGTAACGTTTCATATTTCATTCGAGAAACCAATAATAAGGGAGGATACTATGTACAGTAGGTACCCGAGTACCCGGGGGTAATTGCAGAACGGGTACACAGGTAGAAAATTTGTACCCATAATGGGATTTCAGCCCAAGATACTGATCAGAAGGCTCCTATAGGAGCCGTCTGATCTGGGGCTACTCTTTTTGCAGATGAGTGAAAAGGCGTTTATATGAGAGAAAGGGTTACCATTTATTCAAGATTTCTTCACCTCATGAATATACGTGGAAAGAATAAATAAATACATAGATCTGATTATGTACCCTCTACCACAGTCAAAAATTAATACTGATCTACATCTAAAATAGTTTGATTCATTAATGCTCATGACAATATTATTTCTTTCATGAATATTGAACAAGGAAGGGGTTAAAGACTGGTATAGAGCACTTCAGCAGAGACAAGATGGAGATGTTTAACAAGCTGAAGAGTGCAGTTTCTAGTGCTTTGCCTGGAAATCCGCTGGCCAAGGATTTTGAGGTCTATGGTCAAATTGCTTGTGGTGGACCAGGCATGATGTGGAAAATATATAGTGGGATGAAGAGAACTACAAAACAGGTACCTGTACAGACTATATGAGTTTGTTTGGTTTGAAACAGCTGACCATTTTTAATGACAGGAATGGTAGGAACAATTGTGTTAATTTAAATTAAAGTTACTGCTCCTTAGGAAAACCTGTTAGCACCTGTGCAAACAGAGTAGATCCAGATCAGACAGCTCCTATAGGGTCTACTATGTTTGTTTATGAAGTAATACTGATTTGACAGTGTGGACATGCCATAATAAAATATGTAATGAATACATGTATTCATGATGTCATTTCTTACATAAATATACATGAAGTAAAGATTTACACCAAATAGATTAGACTCAGATCAGACAGCTCCTGTACTGTACTGTTATTTCTGAAGGAGCGATCTGGTTAGGGTCTGCTCTATGTGATTCTGAAATAATACAGATCTGAGTTTATAGTTTCTGCCATGAACAAAATTTCCTGTGTTTTGTATGCCCTTATAAAAATTAAGCTAATTTATATTCACGAATATTCATCAGGGAAGCTGTTACCCATAAATGGATGTACATTTCAGGATGCATCGGTTTTTGTGTTTGAGAAAAAAAGCATAGAGAAGTTTGCCAGACGAGATAAGGACACAGTTATAGACATACTTAAAAAAGGGGCTGCACAGCTGACCCGACTCAGGCATCCTAAAATTCTCTCAGTGATGCACCCCTTGGAAGAATCAAGGTAGAGTCTGCAATTGTTTCATCAAGAGAACCTATATATAGTGATCTCTGAATATATGTATACATGTATACAGTGGTCTTTAATGTAGGTGCTTGTTTATTAACCCTTTCCTCCATAAATACGCCTTTCTATGCCCCTGTAATAGCCACGTCTTGAAACCATTGTGATAAATAGAGCATTTGCTCCTACATGTATATGCTCCTTTTTAGCTCACCTGGCACAAAGTGCCAAGGGGAGCTATTGGGATGATCCTATGTCCGGCGTCCGTCGTCGTGCGTCGTGCGTATGTGCGTTGTGCGTCGTGCGTACGTGCGGGCGTCAACAATTTACTTAAACATCTTCTTCTCTGGAACTACAAAGCCAAGAGCTTTGATATTTGGTATGTAGTATGATGTAATGGTCCTCTACAAAGATTGTTCAAATTATGTCCCCCGGGCCAAAAATGGCCCCGCCCAAGGGCTTATCAGTTTTTCATAGGAAAATCTTTAAAAATCGTCATCTCGGAAACTGTAAGGCATAGACCTTTGATATTTGGTATGTAGCATGATCTAATGGTCCTCTACTAAGACTGTTCAAATTATGACCCCTTGGCCAAAAATGGCCCCGCCCCGGGGCTTATCAGTTTTTCATAGGAAAATCTTTAAAAATCTTCTTCTCAAAAATTGTCAGGCATAGACCTTTGGTATTTGGTATGTAGCATCATCTAATGGTCCTCTACTAAGATTGTTCAAATTATGACCCCTGGGCCAAAAATGGCCCCGCCCCAGGGCTTATCAGTTTTTCATAGGCAAATCTTTAAAAATCATCTTCTCTGAAACTGTAAGGCATAGACCTTTGATATTTGGTATGTAGCATGATCTAATGGTCCTCTACCAAGATTGTTCAAATTATGACCCCTTGGCTAAAAATGGCCCCGCCCCGGGGCTTATCAGTTTTTCATAGGAAAATCTTTAAAAATCTTCTTCTGAAAATGTAAGGCATAGACCTTTGGTATTTGGTATGTAGCATCATCTAATGGTCCTCTACTAAGATTGTTCAAATTATGACCCCCAGGACAAAAATGGCCCCGCCCCGGGGCTTATCAGTTTTTCATAGGAAAATCTTTAAAAATCTTGTCCTCCAGAACTGTAAGGTCTAGGCCATTGATATTTGGTATGTAGCATCATCTAATGGTTTTCTACCAAGATTATTCAAATAATTACCCCTGGGTCAAAAATGGCCCCGCCCTGGATCTTATCAGTTTTTCATATGAACAGCTTTAAGAATCTTCTTCTCCAAAACTGTAAGGCAGAGACCTTTAATATTTGGTATGTAGCGCTATCTAATAGTTTTCTACCAAGATTGTTCAAATTATGTCCCCTGGGTTGAAAACTTCCCCGCCCAGGAGCATATCAGTTTTTTATAGGAAAGTTTTTAAAAATCTTCTCTTAAAAATCTCTAAAAGTCTCTCTGAACTTGTAAGGCATAGAGCTTAGATATTTGGTATGTTGCATTATCTAATAGTCCTCTACCAAGATTTTCAAATTATGAGCCCCGGATCAAAATTGACCCCCGCCCTGGGGCTTAACAGTTTTTCATAGGAAAATCTTTAAGGTCTAGACTCTTTATATTTAGTATGTAGAATCATCTGATGGTTTTCTACCAAGATTTTTCAAATTATGCAATCTGTCATTGAAATCATTAATCTGTTACAAACAGGTGAGCGATTAAGGGCCATCATGGCCCTCTTGTTTATAGATTCATTCAAATAGGTTCGGTCTAAAAATAGCCTATGGAGGAATGGGCTATATACAGAGGTCTTTAAAGTAGGTGCTTGCTTAAAGGTGTATTTGACCCATCAATCAACACCAAAGTTGTACACATTAACTCTTTACTCCATGAATACACCTTTCTGTGCTTTTGCAAACTGAGTAAATCCAGATCAGACAGCTCCTGTAGGAGCCGTCTGATCTGGGTCTACTTATTTTGCTTATGAAATGATATAGATATGGTTCTGCCCTCTCGGCCATGACCGAACAATCCTGTTTTCATGTGCAATTATAAAAATGAATCTAATTTAGAAAATGATATCATGAATATTGATAATTAATATTCATTATATCATTTACTTACATGAGTATTCATGCAATAAATGGTTGATAGGAAGCTTACAGCCCAATTTCTCACAGTATTTTCAATATTAATGTTACATGAGTCAGAGTTACTGATAAAGGTGCATACCCAAATACTAAAATCTTCATTTCGCCACCAAACCCTATACTGTGACCACTCTTTAGAATCGTCTCTTTGAGACGATTCTAAAGAGTGGTCACAGTATAGGGTTTAGTGGAGAAATAAAGGAGCTATTGATGAAAATGTTTGAATTTATGCACTTTTTCAGGACCTCTATATGAATATTGGCTAGATCCCTAGAAAACCACCAACATTTTGAGAGAAACCTTCATCGATTGCTTGGAAAATCAGATGTATGTTTGGCAAAGCTTTCAGAATAACAATGTCACTCTTAAACCTTTAATCCATTGATATATCTCTCTGCACCTTTGCAAGCAGAGTAGACCCTGATCAGATGGCTCCTGTAGGAGCCATCTGATCAGGGTCTGCTCTGTTTATGAAATGATATACTTGTAGATCTAATTATACAGTTTCTTCCGTGGCTGAACATTTTTGTGTCCCTATGCAATTATAAAAATGACTCATTAATATTCATGGACATCATTTTTTGTTACCTGAATATTCATGGAGGAAAGGGTTAATTCAGGCTGACGAAGTATGTTAAATGTGAAAAAATATTAAAGAGAATGTCTAATATGATCTACATGTACATGGAAATGATATGCTCTAGTACAGTACACATTGTAGATCAAAGAGACGATTCTAAAGTGTGGTCGCAACATAGGGTTTGGTGGAGAAATGACGATTTAGGTGTATTTATTTGAGTATGCACCTTAATCTGTTGCCCCTATTAACACCTATTTTGATTTGATAGTACTACTAGGTAGTCTCAAACATTTTAGCAGCTTATAAGTGTCACTGAACGAGTGTCAAACAGTGTAGCTACTGATGAATGTCAAATGATGTAGTCCCTGTAAGTGTCAAATGATGTAGTCCCTGATAAGTGTCAAATGGTATAGTCCCTGATAGATGTCAAATGATGTAGATCCTGGTAAGTGTCAAATGGTGTATCTCCTGATGAGTGTCTAATTGTGTAGCATAAAGGTGTCAGATTGTGTTGTTCCTTATGAGTGTCAAATGGTGTAGCTCCTGATAAGTGTCAAATGGTGAAGCTCAAGATGAGTGTCAACTGATGTAGTTCAAGATGAGTGTTAAATGACATAGCTCCTTGTGAGTGTCAAATAATGTAATTCTTAATGAGTGTCAGAGGATGTAGTTCCTGATGAGTGTCAAATAGTATAGTTCTTGATGAGTGTGAAATGATGTAGTTCCTGATGAGTGTGAAATGATGTAGTTCCTGATGAGTGTGAAATGATGTAGTTCCTGATGACTGTGAAATGATGTAGTTCCTGATGACTGTGAAATGATGTAGTTCCTGATGACTGTGAAATGATGTAGTTCCTGATGACTGTGAAATGATGTAGATCAGGATGAGTGTCAAATTGTATAGTTCCTGATGGGTGTCAAATGGTATTGTTCCTGATGAGTGTCAAATGATGTAGTTCCTGATGCATGTCAGATGGAATTATACCTGATAAGTGTCAACTTGTATAATTCCAGATACTGGTAAGTGTCAAATGGTATTGTTCCTGATGAGCGTCAAATGGTATAGTTCCTGATGAGTGTCAAATAATATAGTTCCTAATTGATCTCAAACGGTGTTGTTTCTTCCAGATTGGTTTTAGATAGTAAAGTTCCTGATGAGTGTCAAATGGTATTGTTCCTGATGAGTGTCAAATGATGTAGTTCCTGATGCATGTCAGATGGAATTATACCTGATAAGTGTCAACTTGTATAAGTTCGAGATCAGTGTCAGATGGTATAATTCCAGATACCGGTAAGTGTCAAATGGTATTGTTCCTGATGAGTGTCAAATAATATAGTTCCTAATTGATCTCAAACGGTGTTGTTTCTTCCAGATTGATTTAAATAGTAAAGTTCCTGATGAGTGTCAAATGGTATAGTTCCTGATTGGTGTCAAATAGTATAGTTCCTGATTGGTGTCAAATGGTATAGTTCCTGATGTGTGTCAAATGGAATTGTTCCTGATGAGTGTTAGATGGTATAGTTCCTGATGTGTGTCAACTAGTGTAGTTCCTGATTGGTGTCAAATGATATAGGTCCAGATGGGAGTCAGATGATGAATTTCCTGTAAAAACTCAATGGTGATATGGCTCCTGAAAAGAGACCCCTGGTAGGCTCATTATCAAATAACGAGATGGGTGTTTTGTTGGAGTGAATTTTCAGTTACATTTTGAATAGTCTTAAAGGGTTTGACAGACAGTTTAGTGGGAAATGTGATAGTTGAAGAAATGATGATGTGCCTGTTCATCAGTAGCTCAGATGACAGCTGTATGGGATCGCGCAGACTCTTATCAAGACCACATTACACTACTACAGCTAAAATTGGTCCATTTGTGTAGACCTGAGGTATAGTTTGTCAATTATTATCTAGGTCTACACATTTAACAATTATCTGAGTGCCTTTTTTTCTGTAACACCCATTCATTATTTTGTTTCAGAGAGTGTCTAGCTTTTGCAACAGAGCCAGTATTTTGTTCTCTTGCAAACATTCTTGGTAACCATGACAACCTACCAGCCCATGTAGTCAAGGAGATGGAGAAATACAAATTATATGAAGTAGAAATTAAGTATGGCCTTCTGCAGGTAAGTCATTTGAAATTCTTCAAAGAGTGAATTGACTCTATTTCATAGCTGATAGTGTATCAGAGCAAAAGATAAAGGTGCATACCCAAATACTAAAATCATCATTTCATCACCAAACACTATATTGTGACCACTCTTTAGAATCATCTCTTTGAGGCAATTCTAAAGAGAGGTCACAGTATAGCGTTTAGTGGAGAAATAAAGGAGCTATTATTTGAAATGTTTTAACTGAGGACACAGCTTATCTGGACATCTAGTGTATAACATTTTACCTCCTGGGTATTTATACAAGAATCCTTAGCTCGACACATATTTTTTTATCACTCTGCCCTCTTTGAATATTAATTGAGCAAATCTTTTAAAAAATATACAGGATATGTTGAAAGAAATGATTTTCCTAGGCAAAAGCATAGAGCATGCAGACATGGATTTTCTTTGGAAAACAGTGCAGACTAAGATGAGAGAGCTCGTATTGGAGCTCTCTCATCTGGGTCTACACTGTTTGTAAATAATTAGTTGTGACTGTCGGGCTATGTGTTAACTTAATTTTTGTAATGGCCAATGAACAAAAGAAAATTTGGCCGTTGCACTAACTTTTGGTCATTGCACAAATAATTTTTGGCCATTGCACAAACTTTTGGCCATTGCACTAACGTGGCCATCGCACAAACTTTAATTTGAGAAACTATTAAATTCTTAATCAAACAGCATAACCTGCCATCTGGGTCTTGTCTGTGTTTAAAGGCATTAAAAGGGGTTTCTATAGAATAATGGGATAAGCAAATCAGTCACCAATTTGTTAATCTGTTTAGGGGTGGTTAAATTTTAGAGAAAACTTAGTTTCATTGTGAGACATGCATATGTGTAAGTTTTTGACAGATTTCAGTCTCATCATAAGGACCAGAGGTGCAGATTAATAGAATCAAGCATGGGTTTTGTTAAAGACGGGGGTTTCTATACCCGAGGTTGGTCTGTTCCAGTCGGAAACGAGCTTTAGCGAGTTTCCGATAGGAACAGACCAACCGAGGGTATATAACCCCCCGGCTTTAACAAATCCCATGCTTGATTATTTTTCTCGCGGAAATACGCCCTAAAACCAAGAAAATTAACGAATTTTGTGAAGTACTACTTTACATTGCGTAATACGACTTCCATATCTAATAGCAACAGACCGCAGCATAGCATGTATTAACAAGGCGATTCTCGTGCTCACGCGCTGTTGTTGACCGGTTTTAATTATACCTATTACGGGCCTAAGGTAAACAATGGACGCGAATGTTACAGCGTTTTGGCCTAAGCTAGGTGAACGCCGGGGTGTGAGTATTTCCAGGAGCACCGACAATGAACTGTTTTTAGTGATAGACATATTGAATAAAATTCCGTGTAAACGGTATTTGATACAATCATGAATTGACGTCGAAAAGAAAACAGTGGCCCGGAAACAGCATAAATCGACGAAGTGTCAAAGAAGTGTATAGTTTTGCTGCCGTTGTTTTGCTTGTATTTTGAAGAATTAAATTGATGCAGGAGAGCAGAAAATTGGTTTTATGCAAGAATAGCGTTAATACACGTTTGTTTTCGGGCAATAACATCTGCAGTGTCCCTGGGGAATGTTGTTGCCCTCGCCCTTCGGGCTCGGGCCAACAACAGTCCCTCGGGACACTGCAGATGTTATTGCCCGAAAAAACGTGCATTAACCCTCTAATGACGTCATTTGTTATGACAACCACAAACGTTACATTTTGGCGTAAATATAAAAGACTGAGTGACTACAAAACAACGTCTTCGGTTAATTAAATAGGCTTTTAAAGTGTTTATATGATAAATAGAATTTCATATTCGTGCTAATTACTTATATTAATTTCAATTCATAAGGCTGTTGCCTATAGAAATGTTGGTATAATTCTGTAAGAAGTCCTTCCCTTGTATTGATTTTACCCAATCGCGCGTATGAATACACTAGTCACGGGGTGTTCCAGATAAGGATTTCTAGTACGGCTATTTTTAGTAACTCAGCTTATCTAGCACGACTTAGAAGCGAGAAAAAATGCGTAAACTAAAACATTTTCAAGAACAACTTCTTTATTTCTCCACCAAACCCTATGTTATGATTCTAAAGAGTGGCCACAACATAGAGTTTGGAGGAGAACTGAGGTTTTTAGTATCTGAGTAGCGCCTTTATCCATTGCTCTGAAAAGACTTTTGAAATACATGTATATATTTGTTGCTGTATACAGTAAAACCTCTCTATAACAGCCACCTATTATTTTATTAAAGGCAGGTGGCTGCTTAAAGCAAGGTGGAAGTAAAACAGAACACTCCTATAGGAGTGTTCTGTTTTACTTTCATCTTGCTTTAAGCAGACACATGCTCGAAATAATAACTAATAAACACAATTTAGTGGTCATTATAGAGAGGATTTACTGTATATGTCAATCATAATATCACTGTCAAAGCCAATTTAATAGAATTTCAACTTTAATAAGTAATGATGAAACAACCCTCAACCTGTTTAATATTCATGTAAAAATAATGATATCATATGAGCACAGAGCATTTTGGCTCAGATAGAAAATAATATGTTCATTGTCCGAGGGACTTCCTCTTAAACCCTTATACTGTTCTGTATTTAGGCCTAATTTCAATACCTACTGAATATTCATTAACAAAATAGGTATAAAGAAATATGGAAGATGAAACATTGTAGACATCTTAGAAAGCCAAGAAACAGATCTAATCAAATTCTATTAGCAAACAGAGCAGAACCTGATTAGAGGAGCCGTCTGATCTGGGTCTACTGTGTTTGCAATGGGTGAAAACACGTTTACATGAGGGAAAGGGTTAAACGGGTCACACACTCTATGTTATGTGCCCATAAAACATAGAAAACAATAGTTTATTCAGTTGAAATGGCTTCTTAATAATGTGGCCAATTATTATTGTTAACAAATATACCAATTAATTTTTAGTGCTATCACAGCAAAAATCTGTAATGTCTGTAACCATGGCAAGTTCATGTAGCCGTATCTTCGAAAGTATATATACATATCATTTTCAATATAATACACTTTTTCAGCTTTATGTCTTTACCAATGAAATCTAAATTGACCAAGTTTCATTTGCATAACAATTAACCCTTTCCCTCGTATAAATGTGTTTTGACGCATTTGCAAACAGAGTAGACCCAGATCAGACGGCTCCTGTTTGCTAATGGAATTTGAAAGATATGTTTCTTTACTTTCTAAAATAGCTACAATGTTCCACATTCCATGTTGCATTATCACTGTTTTGTTCATGAATGTTCAGTAGGTATTGAAATTTGTAATAAACATAGAACAAGGAAAGGGTTAAGATCATTTAAAGAAGTTACGGACACTACAAGAAAGAGCATGCAGTTGTCCATAATCAGATATGTGCCCAATTTTAACCCATTACCACATAGGCTAATTTTAGACCAAACCGCTTTGAATTATGATTTCTGTTGAAGCTTACCGAGGCCATAAAGTTTCTGCACAATGATGCCAAACTGCTTCACAACAACTTGTGCCCGGAAAGCGTCATCATCAACAAGAACGGAGCTTGGAAATTGGCTGGCTTTGATTTCTGTGTTCCTAATCAGAATCCTCCAGATCAGGCAGTATGTCACATTTAACTTTTAACTCCATCACTATCCCATTGATGATTCCCTTATATTGATGCCTTTTGTCTCATAGCGAGTTTTGTCAGTTAGCTTCAAATCGTCGAGGAAGGAGGATTGTACGTTACGTGACGGATTTTCCAACTTTTCCGTCGCTCATCCAATGAAATGGCTCCATTCGAATTTGTTGCAAAATGGCGCCATCCGAAATAGAAACAACGACAGACGGAAAGGCCGCTGTTGCAAGTTGATTACTTATTTAGAGGACAAAACAAATGAAGATTGGTATCGATATAAGTGGGTTGTTTTATTGAACCACTCCATCTTTTGAACTGAAAATCGCCAGGTTATTGCCGTGATATAGTGAGACCGGGTTGAACGAACGTTTGTCAATGACCCAGAAAACACATGAAATTTTGAGAAAATCGTTGTTGGATTGATCATTGCGCGTAAGTTACCGTCAGAAGATTATATTTATTTGATAGTAAAATGTATTGGCTTTCAATAGCCGAAAGAATTACGAAATTATCATTTAAATTGTAAGAGCTACAGTCATATTTGTACTCGTGGCACAAGGATATCCGTTCTGCTAGTTGGAACCCTTGTTATTATATAGTACATATAGACCCCAATGAAGCGGTCCAGACCCCTGTAAATGAAACCCATCAGTATTAACTATAGAGTCCACTAATAAATAAAAGGGCATATTTCAAGTACGACCCATTTCAGCACTGAATTTTCCGAGTGGAATAGCCCATTGGATTTAACTAAAGAATCCACTGATAAATAAAGGTGCATATTTCATGTATGAACCATTTCAGCACTAAACTTTCAGAATAGCCCATCAGTGTTAACTATAGAGTCCACTCAGTGTGAAAGGGTTCATGATTTCAATAACAAACTGCAGATCCTGATCAGAGGGTTCCTTGAGGATCTGGGTCTACACTGTATTCAGATGCCGGTACATGCATGTTCTGCATTCAGAGGGTCAACCCTTTACTTCATAGAAACATCTGTTGATGCCTTTGCAAACCAATTAGACCAAGATCAGGGTCAATGCTTATAAAACTTTTAGTTGAGTCTGAGTTCGTTGTCAAGTTTCTGACCAATCAAAAGCATGAGAACTCAAATCTGACCAATCAAAAGCTTGACTAACTCAGACTCAACTAAAAAGCTTTATAAGCATGGACCCAGATGCTTTCTGAACAAGCTTTCTAATCAATATCTCCTCTATTTGTTCATCTGTTACAAACCTTATTATGTACTACTTGCCATGGCAATAATTTTCTTTTTTCCTTCAAATTTTTCGTGCATGGTCAGCAATTTCTTGAATGACATCTCCTCCTGAACCACTATATGGATTTCTACCATATTTCGTAAGAATGATCATTAGGTGACCCTGTATTGAAGTTATGTAAATGTTTTCAATCCTCTGAGTAAGTAGGTTACATTAGCTAGTAATTGATTTTAATATACAATTTCTTCTCTTAAACCCCCAAGTGGGATTTAAAAAATCACAGGAATGATGCTCAGGTGGTCCTCTATCATAGATATATAAATGGTTTTGAGTGGATGCACATGAGCTAAAACTAGATTTCATTCAACAGTTTTTTGTAACTCATTCCCTCCTACTAGCACCTTTTAACGTCTCTGTAAAGTAATTTTGTTAAATCTTTTGGCACCAAATTTCTAATTCTCGTCTGCAATCCTACTTTGTTAAATACATCAGCAAAATAAGGAAAGGTGATTAATAAATGCAAATGTCAAAGGAATAAAGCACATACATGTTTATAGAAATAGAGTTTGAGACAAAAAGTGAAGTATCTGATCTGGGACTGCACTATTTGTCATGGTGCCTTTTAGCGACATTGGCGGTGAAAGGGTTAAACAATTGTGATAAATAGGGTATTTGCTCCATAGGAGCAAATTGCTCAATTATTATAATAGTTATAAAACTACACAATTCTAAAATTTCCCTTTTCACTTGTATTTTTTCCTTTTCGGTGAGATTTATGATTTATGAGTGTATGAATATTTATCAAGCAAAGGAATATTTGATGGTTAACAAATAAATACTCGGACGAGACACCATGTTTTCTGATGTTGGTCTGCACTGTTTACACAACCCTGAAGAAACCTTATTCCTCATTATACTGTTGATTTTCAGCCCATGTTTCCTTTCAAAGACTGGGACCCAGATATCCATCCTCATTGCCAGCCCCACCTGGACTACAGAGCCCCCGAGTATGCCCTGACAGCGAGCTGTTGTCTCGCCTCAGACATGTTCTCCATTGGTGTGGTCATGTATACCATGTTTAACGAGGGCAAACCATTGTACGAATGTAAACAACAGTACAGCTTATACCAGAGAAATGCGGAAGAGGTATACAAATGTAATACACAGGCTAGATAAGATGTGTCAGTTTAAACATTTTCAAGAATAGCCCCTTTATTTCTCCATCAAAACCAATACTCATGACCACTCTTTAGAATCGTCTCAAAGAGACGCTTCTAAAGAGTGGTCATAGTATACAGGGGACAATTTTTTTTTTAAACAGTGCTCGTCCTACAGGACGAGTTACTTATAAAATCTACTCGTCCTGCAACGATATTACTCGTCCTGATGTCCGCCATCTTCAGCTGCTGAAGCTTTTGACTGGTTTACATACTTAATATTTGAGAGCAGACAAGGCATAAAAATCAACATTTTCTTCGACGCAGTCTAACCATAACGAAACACTTTTTTGTTCTATTCTTCGGCGCATGAGACTTTTTTCCGGCTCCCCGGCTTATCGACGGTTAATTAAAACATTATGCTGGACTTAATAGTTTAAGTTTCCGCATATCTCTGAACGAGTAATTAATTATTCAAGCAATTTGCTCCATTTCCATTGATAGCATAGTACGGCGGAATAATATGATGAAATCAACACGTTTTACTTTTACAGACCCAAAATCAAGTTTTAATTAATTTAAAAAAAAATCCGAATCAAAATTAAACGTGTGTGATTTTCCACTACAGGCTTTTTCTGTATCAAAATTTACAAATTACTAAATTGTTTGCCGTACGTTTCTCCGAAAAATTCAAACTTTTTTATCAACATTGTCACGGATCTGTATGGCCGTGATATAACGATATACCGGGATAATCTGGCAGTAGGAGACCGACTATTAGTATTTCTATAATACATGTCTTCGTTTCCGGTTTCATTTTTGCTTGAGGTTTTGACGATTCACGATAAATAGATTAAGCATGTTCGCCATGGACAAACTGCTATGATATAACATTCTGTTATTTTTTTCTCTCAGAAAACTGACTCGTCCTGAAGGACGACCTGACTGGAAAATTTACTCGTCCTTTCCCTTTTCCACTCGTAATTACGAGAGGACGAGTGGAATTTTTGTCCCCTGGTATAGGGTTTGTTGGAGAAATGACAATTTTAATATATGGGTACCAGAGAATTTACAAAAAAGGTATAATACTGACATGCCCTTGTGAAAGTTAGCCCATTCCCTCATATTAATGCTTTTTGACGCATCTGTAAACGCAACTTTTTGAAACAATTGGGATAAATATTTAGTATTATACTACATGTATACAATTATTTTTTTTCAAAACATTTTTGTCTGTCGCAGTATTATGTTTAAACATATTTGAAGATGTTTATCAGCAGTATTTGTGAGATGCTCACGCACCTCTCACCTTTGGTATCACGTGCTTGGCGCATACTTTTGATCTTTGGGCTATAAAAGTCGCTATTTTCTGCGGTTTGGGGACGTTGCATTGGTTAATCATAGAAACCACCTCCGTATTAATCGCTTTCTTTAGGTTAATATGCTCAAACATCTATAATATTTATAAACATTTATTTATCTGAGCTTGTAATGCAGTTAAAGCAGAATACATATTAACACAAATACTGGTAAGACCATTCTATAGATCTAGGGCCATTTTCTTTCATGATATTTTTAAATAAATTATGATTTGTGATTGCTTATCACTCTTGTTATTTGACCTTTAACCCATTCCCGCATATAGACGCCTTTTGACGCTTCTGTAAAAGTCACTTTGTGAAACCATTGTGATAAATAGAGCATTTGCTCCTATGGAGCAAATGCTCTATTTTTCACGATTGTTTCAACACTACACAATTCTAAAATTTTCCTTTTTAGTAGTAAATGCTCCTTTTTGGTAGATTTGTTCAAAGAGGTTGGATCTAAAAATAGCCTATACGGGAATGGGTTAATGTCAATCATTGGGTTAAATACTGGATAGTCATTAATAGCTAATACGGTGAAACTGGGTAGACCCAGACTTTGTTTATAGCCAGATATAGATCTGAGATTTAATATTGAACAGTTCCTATTTGAGTCAAGATATTTGTTGACTGTACTGGTGAATAAAGAGGGGGAACCAGATTACATTGCTATCCTATATTACACCTCTGTTCCTGTTCTCTTTTAAAAATTCGTTAAGGGAAGTCCATTTTAGTTCACTTTTTTACAACCTTTTGGTGTCGATCGAGTCAAGTCAAGCTACCATATACTGAGAGACTGCTTCACAAGCCCACTACAATATCTACTGAAAAGGAACATTTACTAGACAAAACGAAAGTTTTCGAATTGTACAGTTTTGAAACCATTGTGATAAATAGGGCATTTGCTCCTATAGAGCAAATGCTCAATTTTGGGCAATGGTTTCAAAAGATGAATTTTAAAGGGGTGTCAACAGGTGTCAATAAGAGGGAATGGGTTAATTCTTATTTACTAAAAGTTTGGATTAGCGATATTTTACTGTACTTTGGGTTATTGCGGTACCTTTACTGTTTTTGTCAGCTGCGGAAATGGCGGGGTTCGCTGCTAGGGAAGGTGCCCCAAGAGGTGCAGGACATAGTGAAGCTGCTGCTGAATACTGAGCCTGCAGTACGGCCTGATCCAGACCAGCTGGCCAAGGTACGAAAATATCCCCTGACGTTAGCTTTTGCTCTATGTATATCATTGTAGGTAATAATGACAGGAATAGTAACCCTTTCCCATTCAGTATTTGGTAAAGAAGTTATGACATCATGAATGTTTATTTGCTGAGTGGAATATGTATGCATAAATTTTTAGTGTTAGTAGAAACCGTAGTCAGATCTATATTATATCAGAAGCAAACAGAGCAGACCCTGATCAGACAACTCCACTAGGAGATGTCTGCTCTTAGTCTACTCTGTTTGCAAATGCAAGAAAATGTGTTTAAATGAAGGAAAGGGTTAACTAGATTATAATTTTGTTTTGGCACATGACACAGGTAATTTTGGCCATGGCAGAAACTGTTTAATCATATCTATGTTTTTAGCTCGCCTATTATCCATGTTGTCTTTTAAATTCACATCAGGTTTGCCAGTAGGTTTAACATTGATATAGTTCAGTTAAAATAGAAAAATATTTTGGACTTCATCTTTATAGACAAAGTCTACAATAGGCGAGCTGTGCAGTCCTGCTACAGTCTAGTTTCATAAGCAAACAGGAGCTGTATGATCTTGGTCTACTCTACAAAGGCATAGAAATATGTATTTATGGAGTTTATTTTACACATTATGAATATTAATTGGGCCTTTACTCCATAATCAAACAGCCATTCAGCACTGTACTTGTTTGGAGTATGCCTTTTGTGTCATGTGACCTTTTATGCCATATACATGTATATGCTTTTAATCCATTACCTCATAGGCTATTTTTAGATCCAACCTGTTTGGATAAATCTACTGAAAAGGAGCATTTTCAAGAGAAAAAGAGGCTGGGTTTAAAAATAGCCCATGAGAGAATAGTCTAAACATAGCTTATGAGGTAATGGGTTAAAGTTATTTAAATGGTTTTGGTCCCCTGCATAAATAGGTCACGGTAGCTAAAACCAACATCACCTCATAAAACACAAAACTTGATTAGACCAAACTTCACTACAATAATCTTAAGTACATAGTTCTTTATTAAATTGTTTTTTTTAATAAACTGTATATTAAAGCGCATATATGTCACAAGAGCTAATGAGCAATTTCTATAAACATCTCCTCAATCTTGCTGAATGGAATTATGATCAATTTCTTTGTAAAAATCCATAGGTGGTCCTCTGTCAAACATTTTTTAACCCTTCCCCCTTGAATGTTCATGTAAAAATAATGACATATTCAGGTCTGTATTATACCATAAACAAACAAAGCAAACCCGGATCAGATGGGAACCATCTGATCTAGGTCTACACTGTTGAAAACATGTTTATATGATTGAAAGCGTTAACCCATTCCCTTATATTGACGCCTCTGTTAAAGTCAATTTCTGAATCCTATGGAGCAAATGCTCTATTTATCACAGTGGTTTCAAAACTACACAATTCTAAAAAGTTCCTTTTTATCTAATAACTGCTCCTTTTCGTTAGATTTATTCAAAGAGGTTGGGTCTAATAATAGCCAATGAGGTAATGGGTTAAAGGGTCCTAGTACACAACATAAGGAGGTCATTAGTTTGAGAAATAGATTTTAAAGTTACATGTATTTCCTAACCTTTTACTCCATGAATATTAATGTTAGAAATAAAGACATCATGAATTAATGGAGTAAAGGGCTGAATATCATCTTCTAAACCACATACATGGAGATTCTAACACACCTCGTGCACACATCTACATAAACAAAGAAGGGACATATCTATGTTTGAATTCTCCATAAAACACCGCACGCGCTGTAACGGCTTAACGTGACGTAATATGGCTTCGAAAATTCGTACGACATGAACGTAGTGCCGTTGTGGCGGTGCAAATTATAGTTAAATTGAAGTGTTAGAATCAAAATAATAAATTTATATCAGTGTTTTATCGTGCATTCGAACATGGGTAGTCGTTGGCCACCCGATTGCACGATAAAACACTGGTATGAATTTATTATTTTTTAATTCAATAGGAGGCTGTTTCATTTGCATAAGTCAAAATTATATACCAATAAATGGAGTATTGTGGAAAAGTAGGTCACATGGGGTAAAACATTTGAAGAGCTTCTATAATAAAACCTAGAGAATGGGTTTTCAGTGAAATACAGCAGCCTGAACAGATTTGGTAGATGTACCTATTACATCACTTGGCCTCTTAACCCTTTCCTTCATATGAACACATTTTCACACATTTGCAAACAGAGTAGACCCAGATCAGACGAGAAAAGTGTAACATGACAAAAAGAGAGGTGAAAGATGAGAGGACTTCTCTGGGAGCTCTCTCATCTGGGTCTACACTGTTTACATAGGACATTTGTGACTCATGTCACACACAGTAAGGGGTTAACAGAGCTCCAGATAAGATGCGTAAATTAACAGATTTTCAAGAATAACTCCTTTATTTCTCCATCATACCATTTAATGTGACCACTCTTTAGAATCGTCTCTTTGAGAGGATTCTAAAGAGTGGTCACAGTATAGGGTTTGGTGTAGAAATGACGATTTTAGTATTCGGGTACGCACCGTTATCTGTATCTCTGGGTTAACCAAGTAAGAGATGCAGCACGATCATGATATTTTTTTTAGCGGATTTGTTTTGGTCTTTTCAGATAAATTTCTTCGAAGATGTTGGATCCATGACACTTCAGTATATGGATTCCCTATTCCAACAAGACAATCTGCAGAAATCAAAGTTCTTTAAAGGTCTCCCGAAGATCGTTGTCAAATTGCCAAAGGTAGGTTGATTTTTGTATACATTTGTTAGTGTAGAAAACTCTATAGCAGTGTCAGAGGTCCAGATAAGATGTGTAAATTAAAACATTTTCAAGAGTAACTTCTTTATTATTCCACCAAACCCTATGTTGTAATCACTCTTTAGAATCGTCTCTTTGAGATGATTCTAAAGAGTGGTCACAACATTGACTTTGCTGGAGAAATGACGATTCTAGTCTTGAGTACGCACCATTATGTGCTGCTCTGTAAGCAGTAATTGTCTGAGTGATAAACATGTATCTGTTACTCTGTGTAATCCTTAATGCCTAGTTTACATTTGCCATGGAGGCTGTACAATTTCTTTCTCTGCGATTTTTAGCCGGATTTTTTAAAAACCAGGCGGGTGGGCATCGTGCCGTCATTAAGAAAACTTTAACATTGCTTATAACTTCTGAATTACTTAAGTTAGACCATTCATATATGGTATGCAGATAGCTTGGGTGAAAGCCTTTCACTTGATACAAGGGTATATGAAATCAGGTCAAGGTCAAGGTCACTACTTCCAAAAGTTTGCCGTTTTTAACCAACTTTAACATTGCTATAACGTCTGAACTACAAATGCTAGGTTAGTATACAGATAGCTTGGGCAAAGGCCTTTCACTTGATACAATGATATATGACTTTGCTGCTATTAACAAAACTTTAACATTGCTTATAACTTTTGAATTACTTAAGCTAGACCATTCATATTTGGTATGCAGATAGCTTGGGCGAATACCTTTCACTTGATATAAGGGTACATGTAATCAGGTCAAGGTCAAGGTGATTTTTTTCCAAAACTTTGCCATTTTTAACAAAGCTTATTATTGCTATAACTACTGAACTACATATGCTAGACCATTCATATTTGGTATACAGATAACTTGGGTGAAGGCCTTTCATTTGATACAAGGATACATGAAATCAGGTCAAGGTCAAGGTCACTATTTCCAAAACTTTGCCATTTTTAACAAACTTTTTAACATTGCTATGACTGCTAGGCAATTCATCTTCGGTATACAAATGGCTTTGGTAAAGGCGTTTCAGTTGATATAAAGATATGAAATTAGGTCCTAGGTCAAGGTCACTAAATTGAATAGTTGTCCATCTTTCTAAAATTTCAAGATTTTTTCTTAATTGCTGAACCTCATATGCTAGACAATTCAGATACGATATGGAGATAGCTTTGGTGAAGGAGTTTCAATTGATACAAAGATACATGAAAATGGGTCAAGGTCAATGTCACTTTATTGAAAACTTGACTGTTTTTAACAAGCTTTAACATTTTGCTACAAGGATACATGAAATTGGGTTAAGATCAATACAAAAAATCCGGCTTTAATGCGGTTTCCGCATTTTTTGCTTGTCTACGATTTTGTTTGTCATCGTAGAAGTCTACGGGCTGTGATGTTTTTGTCTATATTATCTACGATCATTATACGATTATTTGTGTATACTGATCGGGGCTTATCCCTACGATGACTGAGCATGGACTGTATGGAGATCGTGCGATTTCCCTGCTGTCTCTGCTTGGATAAGGCAATCGTACAGAGTCGGTGCGGAGCCCGTACGAAGCATGTGCGGTTTCCATATAGATAGACACTCTATTAATGCAGAAAATGTCAAATAAATATGCACCAATCAGAAATCTCAAAATCGCCACATGGTCATCGTGTGTTTGCTGTGAGGTTGCCGCAGGATGACCATGCCATGAACATACAATTTTATGGGTATCGCACGGACATCGAGCGGCATCCTTTATGACAAAGCGTAGAGGGACGGCGCCAGGGAATCTGTAAGGAAATCGTACGGCAACTGTATGCCTCTGTACGGAGACCGTGCGGTTTTTACCTTACGATGAGTCTACGGGCGCCGTAAACTCATCGCAGGGTAAATGTAAACTAGGCATAACTTGATAACTATTCCTATGAGAACATCATGCATATTAATAAGATTAATTTTTATAATGGCCTTTAATTCTTTACCTGTTCAATGTTCTTGTTCGATATTCTTGCTATAAGTATAAAGCTAAACCACGTCCATATCATGTGCATAAGAAAGCCATAAATCATCAAGTGGCAAGTTATGCCAGATACGAGGGTTCTAAGACAGGATAGCCTACCTAGCATGTACACAATTCTAATGCAGTCCCAACTCCGCTGGGCAGGACATGTTGTTCGCATGCCTGACTATTGCGTACCAAAGAAACTGTACTTTGGCAAACTACTATACAGCAAAGAAAGCATTCCCATAGAGATCAGAAAAGCATAACCAAGACATGCTGAAAGCCTTGCTAAAGGCCTTTGTTATTAACACTAGCTCCTGGGAGCGGACAGCGCAAGACAGGGGGAAGTGCCATACCACTGTTAACAAGGGTGCTAAAATATGCGCAGAAAAGAAGACAACAGCAGCAAAAAAGCGTAAACAAGCAAGGAAAAATAGCGCACTCGGATCTCCAAATCCTGCGACCATTCCTTGCCCACATTGCCAGAGAATGTTTCGAGCATGAATCAGCCTAACCAGCCACTTTCGTACCCATATAAACACAAATCACCCACATCCATAAGTTGACTAGTGGTGCTCGTCATTCACGAGTCTCCAGTCTCGCCAACTGAAGAAACCATCCTATTAACACTTAATTCTTATTCAATGAATATTCATTTGAGAAGTAATGATAATGTGAAGACTTGACAATCATAAACAGCCAAGGACTTTTGGCCTTGAAAGAAAATAGAATCAGATCAGTATAATTCAATGCACTTAGAGAGCAGACCCTGATGAGATGGCTCCTACTCTCTTTGAATTGGAGTTAAAAGGCATTTGTAAGGAGTAAAAGGGGTTAACTCCAAAACTACGCCTGTTAACCCTTTCCTCCATAAATACGCCTTTCTACGCCTCTGTAATAACCACTTCTTGAAACCATTGTGATAAATAGAGCATTTGCTCCTATAGGAGCAAATGCTCTATTTATCACAATGGTTTCAAACTACAAAATTCTAAATTTTTACTTTTCTCTAGTAAATGCTCATTTTGGGTAGATTCATTCAAAGAGGTTGGATCTAAAAATATACTATGGAGGAAAGGGTTAACACCTTTGCAAACAGAGTAGACCCAGATCAGAGACTTCTGCTGTAGGAGTTGGCTGATCAGGATCTGATCTAGTTTGCTTATGGAATTATGTAGATATCATTCCACATTTTCTGTCATGGCCGAAATAAAAAACAGTATGTGTGCCATTCTTAAATTTCAGCTGATAAGTATTCATGATGTCATTATTTCCTGCATGAATATTCATGAAATAAAAGTTAAGCTACATGTATATGTGATATTTCAGAGAGTGAACCTACAGCGTATTCTTCCACCACTGCTGAAGGAATGTGTGAACCCGGATATGATTCCATTTGTCCTGCCAAATATACTGCAGATCGCAGAACAGTCAACTGACCAAGAGTATGTGAAATGTGTGTTGCCAGGATTGATTCCGATGTTTAAAATCACTGCCCCTGTTCAGGTCTGTATTGTTATGTTTTGCCCTTTTAACCCATTCCCTGATATTGATGACTTTTGATGACTTTGTGAAATCATTGTGATAAATATGGTTTCAAACTACAAAATTCTAAAAAATTTCCTTTTCTCTAGTTTATGCTCCTTTTTGGTAGATTTATTCAAAGAGGTTGTATCTAAAAAATAGCCTATGAGGTAATGGGTTAATACAGGAAAAATACTGTACTGGCATTTTGCAAACACTGTAGATTCAGAGGACAGTGACTCTCTGATCAGGTACTGCTGGTCATTGGAACTCTTCTAACAAATTTCAGCCATTTTAATTGAATAAACTCTATAGTTCAACTCATTCCCCTCATAATGAAACTTTTTGACGCCCCTGTAAAAATTACTTTTTGAAACCCCTTTGATATATAACACATTTGTTTCGTATGAGCAAAAGCTGTATTTATCACAATCGTTTGAAAACTATAATTCTAAACATTTGTCCATTTTTCTTGTAAATGCTCATTTTGAGTGTATTTATTCAGAAGAGGTTGAGATAAATGCTAATAAACACTGATTGGTTAAAATAAATCAAACAGTGGTAGGTTTTTAAACACTGATTGGCTATTAAACATGGGTAGGCTATTAAACACAGGTAGGCTATTAAACACTGGTAGGCTATTAAATACTGGTGGGCTTATAAATACTGTTGAGCTATTAAACACTGTTGGTCTATTTAGTGTTTGTGAGCTATTTAATACTTGTGAGCTATTAAATACTTGTGAGCTATTAAATAAGTTTGAGCTATTAAATACTTGTGAGCTATTAAATAATTTTGAGCTATTAAATACTTGTGAGTTATTAAATACTTGTGAGCTATTAAATAATTTTGAGCTATTAAATACTTGTGAGCTGTTAAATACTTGTGAGCTTTAAAACACTGATTGGCTATTAAATACTTATGAGCTATTAAATACTTATGAGCTATTAAATACTAGAGAGCTATTAAAAACTAGCAAGCTATTAAAAATTTGTAATGATGAATATTAATTGCATTCATTTTTGTAATAGCACATGAACAGAAACTGTAGAAACATATCTTTAATGTTTCATACACAAACAGAGCAGACCCCAATCAGCTGTCTGATCTAGTGTACTCTGTTTGCAAAGGCGTAGAAAAGCGTATTTATAGAGTAAAGGGTTAAACACTGATGGACTATTAAACATTGATTGGCTATTAAACACTGATTGGCTATTAAATATTGATTGGCTATTAAACATTGATTGGCTATTAAACATTGATGGACTATTAAACAGTGGTTGGCTATTAAACATTGATGGACTATTAAACAGTGATTGGCTATTAAATATTGATTGGCTATTTAACATTGATGGACTATTAAACATTGATGGACTATTAAACAGTGATTGGCTATTAAACAGTGATTGGCTATTAAACATTGATGGACTATTAAACATTGATGGACTATTAAACAGTGATTGGCTATTAAATATTGATTGGCTATTTAACATTGATGGACTATTAAACATTGATGGACTATTAAACAGTGATTGGCTATTAAACAGTGATTGGCTATTAAACATTGATGGACTATTAAACATTGATGGACTATTAAACACTGATCGGCGAGTCCACTTTGAATATAAAGCATTCAAGGAAATGTTTAACCCATTACTCCAATGATACACATTAGCTAAGTCTTTACACCCAGCCGCATCTGCATGTAAACTAAAATGTCGGTGAACTTAGCAAGTGTGAAAACTGCTGAAATGCAGTAAATTGAATAGGCTTTTTGTTGAAAATACTTTGAACGGACTTGAAAATTGTTTGTAGAATTATTGTTTTCATATCGTCAAAATTGTTAAATCGAATACAAATCTATATAGAAATAAATAGAGATGAATTCGAGACCATCAACTTTTTTCGTAGGAACGAGAATTTCGTTGGAATGGTTTTCATTGTTCTGAGTCCAGATTGTGTTTGAATACAGTAAAACCTCTCTAAACCAGACAATTAAGTATAAATATCGGTCTTGGAGACAGGTTGCGGCTTAATGCAGGGTGAAGGTCCATCTAGGAGCTTTCTGCATGACTTTCAGCCTGCTTTAAGCAGCCACCTGCCTAAAAGAATCTTAAGTTCTTCTCTACTAGAAGTCGGCTTTAGAGGGGTTCTTCTATATACACTTTTACATGTATCTTTTGCTCTGCATGAATGATACCGTTTGTTTGACGACACCTCAGGAGCTGTGTCTACTCTTGTGTTCATTTAACAGGGTTGCCACGTGTCAGGGAAAAATCAGGGATTTTTTTTTATTTATTTTTTTAAGGTCAGGGAATTATCAGGGAATTTTGTGAAGGGTCAGGGAAAAATGAAAATATGGGCAAATGTCAGGGAATTGTCAGTGAATTTTGAAAAAATTGAGAACCAAGACGACATATTTTAAAGTTCCTTAAAAATATAACATGATTAATGACAGAAAGACCAAATGTCGCAATGTAACATGTCAGGGAAACTTAAATTATGTTAGGGAAATGTCAGGGAATTGTCAGGGAATTTTGTTTCCTCTGATTTGTGGCAGCCCTGTTTAACTCTTTACTTGATAGAGATTTCTTTCGAATTCTTTTTCAAATAATAATTCCTGCGGGAGCTGTCTGATTGGGGTCTGCTCTTTTGGCTTTTATGTCACAAGCTGTCTACTGTTTGTCATTGCGTTGAATTGCCTTATGTTATACTTTAATACAAGAGTTGAAGTCAGAGCAACAGATAAACGTGCATACTCAAGTACTAAAATCGCCATTTCTCCATCAAACCCTATGTTGTGACTACTGTTTAAAATCATCTCAAAGAGATGATTCTCAAGAGTGGTCACAGCATGGAGAAAGAAAGAGGTTATTATTTAATTGTTTTAATTAAAACTTTAATTAAATTAAACTTTAATTTTAAATTCTTATTTGGACCTCTGAAAGTAATTAATACGCATAATACAGTTTGGCATGAATATTCATCAGATATGGGTTAAATAGTTTGTACATAAAACCTTTTACACCATGAATATTCATGTAAGAAATGACAAAATGGTAGATATAAATTAGTTTTAACTTTAATTTTTATAATGACACATGAACACATGAATTTTTGACCATGGCAGAAACTGTAGAATCATATCTGTATTATTTCATCAGCAAACAGAGCAGACCCTGATCAGATAGTTCCTATAGGAACCATCTAATCTGGGTCTACTGTGTCTGCAAAGGGTGTAGAAAGGTCTATTTATGGAGTAAAGGGATGAATGATTTTTTTCTTCTTCAGATATTGTTGATTTTCATGCAAAATATAAACCTAGTGCTAAAGAAGACGCCTGCAACCGATATAAAGACTCATGTGTTGCCAATGGTCTATCGTGCGGTGGAGTCTGACATTCCTCAAATACAAGTAAGTCTTATTTCGTTTGTTTTAGATGAATAAGTAGCGTTGCAGTTATTCGGTCATAATCATCAATACAATCAATAGACAAATTACCCTTCTTCAGGATAAATGGATCATGATGAAAAAGGTTGGTGTTTTCATGAATTTTTAGGAAATAAAATATATATATTTGATTACCTAGGCTTTTCACTAAGGCACTCATTAGAATTTGCTTTTCATGATGATTCCTTTGAGTACAAACTCTCTCCTCCATAGATACACCTTTACACGTTTTAATGCCCTTACACGTTTTAACCCTTTCCCAGTTCCATATTCATGTAAGAAATAATGACATCATGAATATTTATTAGCAGAATTTATAATGGCATAATTATGTTCAGAAGAGTATTTGGTATTGGTAAAAACTGTAGAGTCAGATCTTATAATTTCATCAGCAATCAGAGCAGACCCAGATCAGATGGCTCCTCTAGGAGCCATCTGATCTGGGTCTACTCTGTTTGCAAATGCGTGAAAAGGTGTTTATATGAGGGTAAGGGTTAAAGGTGACTGTGTGAATATTAAGTAGCTGAACTCTTATAATAGCATATGGACAAGGCAAAGTGTGTCCGTGTAGAACCAGATCTACAGTAAAACCCCGCTAATGCGACCACCAAAAAGGGACACAATTTTTGGTGGCGGAGGCAGGTGGTAGCTTAATGCAGGACGAAAGTTATGCAGAAAGCTCCTATAGGAGCTTTCTGCATAACTTTCGTCCTGCATTAAGCAACCACCTGCTTTAGACGACATCAGTGGTTGTGTATTAAGTGGTCGCATTAGTGGGGTTTCACTGTATATTATTTCATAATCTAACAGAATACTATCTGAGAATTCAGCTCCTACATGAGATACCTGGGTCTACTCTGTTTACGAAAGTGTCCTCTGATCTGGATCTACTTTTTTTGCAGAGACTTTACCAATTGTTCCATAAATATGCCTTTCTGCACCTTTGCAAACAGAGTAGACCCAGATTAGCTGTAGGAGCCATCTGATTAGGGTCTGCCCTATTTGTGGAATAGTATAGATCTGATTGTACAGGTTCTATCATGGCCATCCGTTTTTAGTGGTCATTAGCCATTACAAAAAACAAATCTAATAAGTCATTATTTTTGTCTTACATAAATATTCATGGAGTAAAGGCTTTTCACGCATCTGCAAACAGAGTAGACCCAGATCAGATAGGAGCCGTCTGATCGGGGTCTGCTCTGTTTGCTTATGGAATTTGATAGATCTTGTTCCTTAGTTTCTAAACTGACTACAATGTTCCACCTTCCATATTTCATTATAACTATTTTGTTCATAAATTTTATTCAGTAGATATTGAAATTTGGAATAAACGTGGAACGGGAAAAGTGTTAAAAAGTTGTGATTATAAGGTAAATGGTTTGTACATTATCGCCCAGAATGAAAAGTAGCTTGATACCACAGTTTCATTGCCCAAGGAACCTTGCCGTTTCTGACATTTCTTTGATGTATTTTAGGAACTGTGCCTGGATGTCATTCCAACATTTGCAGACCTTATAGAATACTCCTCATTAAAGAACGCAATTTTACCTCGAATAAAGAAGCTTTCTTTAACAACCTCTGTGGTTGGGGTAAGTATCATTCGCAAGTGCATTTTCAGGCTCAACACCCATACATGTAATTACAAATGTCCAGATAAGATTCGTAAATTAAAACATTTTCTAGAATAACTTCTTTATTTCTCCATCAAGCCCTATGATGTGACCATTCATTAGAATCGTCTCAAGGAGATATTCATGGACAAAGTAGTTACGATGAAATGTTGAAAGTGGAGCACTGTAGCCATTTAACTCTTCACTTGCTATTCGCGTCAATATACCTACCTGTAAATAGTGAAGACCCAGATGAGACAGCTCCTGCAGGAGCTGTCTCATCAGGGTCTGCACTATTTACAAGTTGATTGTGCAACCAGTGCACTCCACAACAGTTATTGCACAGCGAAATACTTGTACACAGTGAAGATATATGTAATTATACAACAGGACATGGGTAAAGAAGGAGAAATGTATTCTAAAATTCAGCAAGAGAAGGGTTAAGAAACCTTTCAGAAACTGAAGAAATTTATCTATTAAATTCCATTAGGAAACAGAGCAGACCCTGATCTCCCTAATGCTCTATAATGGATTCGTTATTGCTTGTTTTGTATAGGGAAGACAATGATAGATATACATTAAAACTTGTCCTAAATTGCCATTCATTTATTAAACCTATGAGTCCTAAATGCAGGTGGTCTCTTAATGCAGGTCAAAATTAGTGCAAAAAGCTCCTATGTGAGTGTGTGTGTGTGTGTGTGCATGCTAAAAATAGGTGTACTGTAACCCATTACCTCATAGGCTAGTTTTAGATACAACCTCTTTGAATAAATCTACCGAAAAGGAGCATTAACTAGAGAAAAGGAAAATTTTAGAATTTTGTAGTTTGAAACCATTGTAATAAATAGAGCATTTGCTCCTATAGGAGCAAATGCTCTATTTATCACAATGGTTTCACAAAGTGACTTTTACAGAGTCGTCAAAAGTCGTCAATATGAGGGAATGGGTTAATATGTAGGTGTGTGTGTGTTTGAATTGTTTGTTGTGTATTAGAAAGCTAAAGATAGATATTGTCATGTAGGTGTTTGTGAACAATTTCTTGTGTATTGGAAAGCTAAAGATAGATATTGTCATGTAGGTGTTTGTGAACAATTTCTTGTGTATTAGAAAGCTAAATATAGATATTGTCATGTAGGTGTTTGTGAACAATTTCTTGTGTATTGGAAAGCTTAAGATAGATATTGTCATGTAGGTGTTTGTGAACAATTTCTTGTGTATTAGAAAGCTTAAGATAGATATTGTCATGTAGGTGTTTGTGAACAATTTCTTGTGTATTAGAAAGCTTAAGATAAATATTGTTTTGTAGGTGCGTGTGAACTCTTTGTTGTGTATTGGAAAGTTGATGGAGAATATGGATAGGTGGACTGTTCTTGATGATGTCCTGCCTTTGTTGCCACAGATACCTTCCAGGGAACCAGCCGTTCTTATGAGTATGCTGGGTGAGTATTAACAGCACATATTGATAACCCTTTGCCTAATGGTATATGAACACGGAATATTTTGGCCATTTTAAAACATGTAGAATCAGATCTATACAGATAACAATTGCATACTCAAATCATCAAATCTTCACCAAACCCTAACTGTAACCACTCTTTAGAATTGTCTCAAAGAGACAATTCTAAAGAGTGGTCACAGTATAGGGTTTTTCGGAGAAAAAAAGAGCTATGGTTGAACATTAAGAATGGTCTCAAATTGTCTGATTTTGCACTTTCTGCCGAGTCAAAATATCCTGTTTTAAGCTGATAAATAAATATTCATGAAATCATTGTTTCTCACATAAATATTCATGATATCATTGTTTCTTACATAAATATTCATAAGGGGAAGGGTTAAACTAGAACAAATGGAAAAGTAAATACATGTAGTAAAGAATCTCATCAAATTGCATCTTTAAGGTCAGTTTGATCAGGGTCTACTCTACACTATTTGCCTAAGCCATATGTAAATCTTAACCCTTTCCCTCTACAATGACACCCTTTGGGATACGAAGATTGTATGTGTTGTTCAGAGGGAGTTGTTATAGGGAGGGAAAATCGAACATAATTAGCTTGTTTGCAGATCCCCAGATAAGGTGTATTTCGAGAACTAAAACTGTTATGCCTCTATCAAAGCCTATGTTGTGACCACTCATTAGAATCGTCACAAAGTGACGATTCTAAAGAGTGGTCACAACGTAGGGTTTGATGGAGGCATAAAGAAAATACGACGGAAAAAAAAGTAGTTTCTGGAGCCTTGTTGTTTCGGAAACAGTGATATACGTTGTAAGGAGGGAATCGTTATTGAGAGGGTCGTTGTAGGAAGAGAACACTGTATAAACACCTTTTCACACATTTGCAAATAGGAGCCGTCTGACCAGGGTCTGCTATGTTTGTTTATGGTATAGTATAGATATGGTCTTAGCCAAAATGTCATGTGTTCGTATGCAATAATGAAAAATAATCTAATTAATATTCATGATGTTATTTGTTACATGAATATTGAACAGGTACAGTGCTAATGTAGTGAAGGGCTTATACGTCAGCAGGTTGAACAGGTACAGTGCTAATGTAGTGAAGGGCTCATACTTCAGCACGTTGAACAGGTACAGTGCTAATGTAGTGAAGGGCTCATACGTCAGCAGGTTGAACAGGTACAGTGCTAATGTAGTGAAGGGCTCATACTTCAGCACGTTGAACAGGTACAGTGCTAATGTAGTGAAGGGCTCATACGTCAGCACGTTGAACAGGTACAGTGCTAATGTAGTGAAGGGCTCATACGTCAGCATGTTGAACAGGTACAGTGCTAATGTAGTGAAGGGCTTATACGTCAGCATGTTGAACAGGTACAGTGCTAATGTAGTGAAGGGCTCATACGTCAGCACGTTGAACAGGTACAGTGCTAATGTAGTGAAGGGCTCATACGTCAGCATGTTGAACAGGTACAGTGCTAATGTAGTGAAGGGCTCATACGTCAGCACGTTGAACAGGTACAGTGCTAATGTAGTGAAGGGCTCATACTTCAGCACGTTGAACAGGTACAGTGCTAATGTAGTGAAGGGCTCATACTTCAGCATGTTGAACAGGTACAGTCTAATGTAGTGAAGGGCTCATACTTCAGCACGTTGAACAGGTACAGTGCTAATGTAGTGAAGGGCTCATACTTCAGCACGTTGAACAGGTACAGTCTAATGTAGTGAAGGGCTCATACTTCAGCATGTTGAACAGGTACAGTGCTAATGTAGTGAAGGGCTTATACGTCAGCAGGTTGAACAGGTACAGTGCTAATGTAGTGAAGGGCTCATATTTCAGCACGTTGAACAGGTACAGGGCTAATGTAGTGAAGGGCTCATACTTCAGCACGTTGAACAGGTACAGTGCTAATGTAGTGAAGGGCTTATACGTCAGCATGTTGAACAGGTACAGTGCTAATGTAGTGAAGGGCTTATACGTCAGCAGGTTGAACAGGTACAGTGCTAATGTAGTGAAGGGCTTATACGTAAGCACGTTGAACAGGTACAGTGCTAATGTAGTGAAGGGCTTATACGTCAGCATGTTGAACAGGTACAGTGCTAATGTAGTGAAGGGCTTATACGTCAGCAGGTTGAACAGGTACAGTGCTAATGTAGTGAAGGGCTTATACGTAAGCACGTTGAACAGGTACAGTGCTAATGTAGTGAAGGGCTTATACGTCAGCAGGTTGAACAGGTACAGTCTAATGTAGTGAAGGGCTTATACTTCAGCACGTTGAACAGGTACAGTGCTAATGTAGTGAAGGGCTTATACGTCAGCATGTTGAACAGGTACAGTCTAATGTAGTGAAGGGCTCATACTTCAGCACGTTGAACAGGTACAGTGCTAATGTAGTGAAGGGCTTATACGTCAGCATGTTGAACAGGTACAGTGCTAATGTAGTGAAGGGCTCATACGTCAGCAGGTTGAACAGGTACAGTGCTAATGTAGTGAAGGGCTTATACGTCAGCAGGTTGAACAGGTACAGGGCTAATGTAGTGAAGGGCTCATACTTCAGCACGTTGAACAGGTACAGTGCTAATGTAGTGAAGGGCTCATACTTCAGCACGTTGAACAGGTACAGTGCTAATGTAGTGAAGGGCTTATACGTCAGCAGGTTGAACAGGTACAGGGCTAATGTAGTGAAGGGCTCATACTTCAGCACGTTGAACAGGTACAGTGCTAATGTAGTGAAGGGCTTATACGTCAGCAGGTTGAACAGGTACAGTGCTAATGTAGTGAAGGGCTCATACTTCAGCACGTTGAACAGGTACAGTGCTAATGTAGTGAAGGGCTTATACGTAAGCACGTTGAACAGGTACAGTGCTAATGTAGTGAAGGGCTCATATGTCAGCATGTTGAACAGGTACAGGGCTAATGTAGTGAAGGGCTTATATGTCAGCATGTTGAACAGGTACAGGGCTAATGTAGTGAAGGGCTCATATGTCAGCATGTTGAACAGGTACAGGGCTAATGTAGTGAAGGGCTCATACGTCAGTTCAATCTTTTCCACACTAAGTATTATTAGTATATTGTGTCTGTCAGACTTGTCATCTTCTTGTGTAATCTTCCATTTTTTTAAAAACATATGAATTACAGTGTCTGAGTGTGAAAAAGTTAAGATTCTAATGAAAAAGAGTAAAATGTGTTTACGGTGAATATCCAAAATAATTGAAGACAATTCGAGGGCTTGGTGCAAAACTATTGTAACTCCTTCACAAAGTGAAGGAGTTACAATAGTTTTGCACCAAGCCCTCGAATTACTTTACGCATTCCCTCATTGGATATTTTTAGATCCAGCCTCTTTGAGGGTTATTTTTAGATCCAGCCTCTTTGAGGGTTATTTTTAGATCCAGCCTCTTTGAGGGTTATTTTTAGATCCAGCCTCTTTGAGGGTTATTTTTAGATCCAGCCTCTTTGAATATTTACTTCTACAGGGCTCCCTCTCTACAACGACACCCTTTGGGATACGAAGATTGTGTGTGTTGTTCAGAGGGAGTTGTTATAGGGAGGGAAAATCAAACATAATTAGCTTGTTTGCAGATCCCTAGATAAGGTGTATTTCGAGAACTAAAACCGTTATGCCTCTATCAAACCCTATGTTGTGACCACTCTTTAGAATCGTCACAAAGTGACGATTCCAAAGAGTGGTCACAACATAGGGTTTGATGGAGGCATAAAGAAAACACGATGGAAAAAGTTGTTTCTGGAGTGTTGTTGTTTCGGAAACAGTGACATGCGTTGTTGTAAGGAGGGAATCGTTATTGGGAGGGCCGTTGTAGGGAGGGAGCACTGTATTGCACAAATGCTCTGTTTGTCACAATGGTTTCAAAAAGTGACTTTAACATAGGCGTCTAAAGTCATCAATATAAGGGAATGGGTTTAGAGTTTCGGATGTTTATTTTTCAGGTATATACCGTGTGGCTTTTACTCACCCAAAGCTTGGCATGACTAAAGATATTTTAGCTAGTAAGGTTCTTCCCTTTTTGTTACCGCTGAGTATAGACAACAACATCAACTTACCACAGGTAGGCAGAAATATAGATAAGAATCAAAACATAACTCTTTGCTCCAGGAATATACCTTTTAACCCTTTCCCTGTTCTTTGTTTATTCCAAATTTCAATATCTACTGAATAGTCATGGACAAAATACCGGTAGTAATAATGAAATGTTGAAGGTGGAACATTCTAGCCATTTTAGAAAGTGAAGAAAGGGATCTATCAAATTCCATTAGCAAACAGAGCAGACCCTGATCAGACGGCTCCTATAGGAGCCATCTGATCTGGGTCTACTCTGTTTGCTTAAAAAGGTGTTTATACATGTACGAAGGAAAGGGTTAAAACCGTTGTGATGGAATGGCTCCTGTAGGAGCTGTCTGATCAGGATCTGCTCTGTTTGCTCATGAAATAGAACAGATATGACACTATCGTGTCTGCAATTTTTTGTGTTGATTTATAGGAGCAAATGCTTTATTTATTACAATGGTTTCAAACTACAAAATTCTTAAAATTTTCCTTTTCTCTAGTTAATGCTCCTTTTCAGTAGATTCATTAATAGAGGTTGTGGCTAAAAATAGCCTATGGATGAAAGGGTTAAGAACACACATTTATCTGTTCTTATTATACTGCATTGTAATTTTCAGTTCAATGCCTTTATTGGTTTAATCAAAGAAATGGTGGAGAAACTGGAAAGTGAACATCGGGGTAAGCTTGAACAACTGGAGCAGATGAAACAGGAGCAAAAGTGAGTTGGTTTGGGAGTGGGGGGAGGGAGGGGCGATGGGCGAGGCTGTATAGCAATCAAGTTATCCCTTTTCTTGATAATTTCCTGATAGTTTTACCGTTTTACACCTGTACAGAGTTGACCCTTTGATCAATACTGATCTATCAAAATCTCTTATTTCTCAGCCTAAATCTGTCTTAGTGCAACTCGTTTGAATCACTTCAACGAGGTGATTTTGATGAGTTACACAAAGGATAAGCTTTGTCAGGGAAATATAAAGAAACATAGGTTCAGATAAGAGGCGTAAATTTAAACATTTTCAAGAATAACTCTGATATTTCTCCATCAAACCCTATACTGTGACCACTCTTTAGAATCGTCTCTTTGAGAAAATTTTAGTCTAAAGAGTAGTCACAGTATAGAGTTTGGTGGAGAAATAACGATGTTGGTATTTGGGTACACAATGATATCTGTAGCTCTGAAGAAAACATTAATAAGCTTTTGATTGGTCAGATTTGAGTTCTCAAGCTTTTGATTGGTCAGATTTGAGCCAAAGGCTCAAATCTGACCAATCAAAAACTTGAGAACGAACTCAGACTCAACTAAAAGTTTTATAAGCATGGACCCTGAAGAAAACATTAATAAGCTTTTTTGATTACCCTTCTTGTCTATCATTCTGGACCCTAGTGAGACAGATCTGACAGGATCAGAAGGTGCATGTCCCAGCCAATGAGATATTGAAAAATACTTTAAACGAGGGGGCCTCGTTAGCGCTATTATCCCTGTGGAACCCTTTGCCTGTTGAATATTCATGAAGATATAATAACATAAGCATGCAGAGCTGACCCTGATCAGAGGTTTCCTACAGGAGTCCTCTAATCTTGGTCTACTCAGTTTGCAAAGGTGTGAAAAAGGGGGTGTGTTCAGGAAAGGGTTGACCCTTTCCTCCTCACAGGCTATTTTTAGACCCAACATCTTTGAATGAATCTACCAAAAAGGAGCATTTACTAGAGAAAAGGAAAATGTTAGAATTGTGTAGTTTTGAAACCATCGTGGATAAATAGAGCAGCAAATGCTCTATTTATCTTAATGGTTTCAGGAAATGACTATTACAGAGGCATAGAAAGGCGTATTCATTCATAAAAACACGCATTCGCAAACAGAGCCGTCTGATCAGGGTCTGCTCTATTTGTTTTTGTGATGATCTAGATCTGATGGTGCAGTTTTTGTCAAAAAACTCCCTTGAAAAGTTTACATGTTCAAATTTCTGCTGATAAATATTCGTGATGTCGTTATTTTTTTACATGAATATTGAACAGGTAAAGGGTGTGAAAACATACAGGATTATGTCCCTTAAGTGACCACTTCTTGAACCCCTAATGCTATAATATGACATACATGATGGTTCATTTTGTAACCTGGTTAGCCATTTCCCTTAAATAAATTTGTTTTCACGCATTTGCAAAAAGTGTAGACCCTGATCTGACTGCTCCTATAGGAGCTGTCCGATAAGGGTCTGCCCTGTTTGCTTATGATATAATATACATATAGATCTGATTCTACAGTTTTTGTCAAGGCAAAAATTCCCCTTGAAAAAAATGTACAATATATAAATGCAGCTAATAAATATTCATGATACCATTATTTCTTACATAAACACTGAAAGGGGAAAGGGTAAACCCATTCCCTCATATTGACGCCTTTTGACGTCTCTTGAAAAGACACTTTTTGAAACCATTGTGAAAAATAGAGCATTTCCTCCACAACCACTGTGGGTTCGAATCCCAGTCCGGGCATTTGGATTTATCATCGGAGGAAGCTTTCCAGCTGGCTTGCGGTATGTCGATGGTTCTACTTGGATGTTCTTCTGTGCACGAAACAATGTGATTTGTTCCATACGCAGAAGAACCTCTGAGGTCATCCTCCACCTGTAATTAACATGACGTCTTGGTTTGACTGAAATACTGTTAAAACGATGTAAAACCAGATAAAAACCAAACCCAAATCCATAGGAGCAAAATTATTGCTCTATTCATTACAATAGTATAAAAACTACACAATTCTATTTTTTTTATTTCTCTAATAAATGCTCCTTTTCAGTAGAGGTTGGTTGTTAAAATAGCTTATTTAGGAATGAGTTAATGTTTGGGATCTGAGATTGTAAGGACTTGGCAAACATTGTAGACTCAGATTAACCCATTCCCTCATAATGACGACTTTTGACGACTCTGTAAAAGACACTTTGTGAAACCATTGTGATAAATAGAGCATTTGCTCCTATAGGAACAAATGCTCTATTTATCACAATTTATCACAATGGTTTCAAACTACAAAATTCTAAAATGTTCCTTTCCTCTAGTTAATGCTCCTTTTCAGTAGATTTATTCAAAGAGGTTGTATCCAAAAATAGCCTATGAGGGAATGGGTTAAAGGACTCCTGAGGGATCCCTTTTACCAGGGTCTGCACTTTTCTTCATGAATCACTTTTGTCAGTGATAAATGTTTTATACAATCGTTTAAACCATCACCCATGGTGGTGTGCGGTGGTCTAGTGTACACATTTGACTACCAATCCAAAGGTCCCTCCTGGAAATTTCAGAGATGCTTCAGTGTCTCCCACCCGCACCTCCTCTCCACCCAGGGGTTAAAATGGGTACCTGTGAGGGTCACTTGCCGGTACAGTGCCTGCATGATTGCGCCATATGTTAGCAACGTGCTCAATATTGTAGGCAAATGACTCAATGACCAGGCAAGTAAATGTACAGTTGGCTGAGTGGTCCTTCGAACTGAAAGTAAACTATAACTAGGTACTTTTTGTGTCACTTGCTGAGAGGCAATGTGTCACTTAGGGATCACTTTTCGGTCAGTCTGTCTGTCCGTCCATCTGTTTGTCTGTCTGTCATTCTTTCTTTTTATGCCCCCAAAGGCGGGCATATAGTAATCGCATTGTCCGTCTTTCCGTCTGTCCGTCTGTCTGTCCGTCTGTCCGTCTGTCCGTCTGTCCGTCTGTCCGTCCGTCCGTCTGTCCGTCTGTCCGTCTGTCCGTCTGTCCTTCCATCCGTCCCAAATTCGTGTCCGGTCTGTAACTTCTTTATCTATCAATGGATTTCAATATAACTTGGCACAAATGTTCACCAGACAGAGACAATGTGTCGCGTTCAACTCCCAGGTCCATAGGTCAAAGGTCAAGGTCACAGGGTACAATAACTTTGTCACAAATTTCGTGTCCGGTCTGTAACTTCTTCATCTATCAATGGATTTCAATATAACTTGGCACAAATGTTCACCACACAAAGACAATGTGTCGCGTTCAACTCCCAGGTCCATAGGTCAAAGGTCAAGGTCACAGGGTACAATTACTTTGTCACAAATTTCGTGTCCGGCCTGTAACTTCTTTATCTATCAATGGATTTGAATATAACTTGCCACAAATGTTCACCACACAAAGACGATGTGTCGCGTTCAACTCCCAGGTCCATGGGTTAAAGGTCAAGGTCACAGGGTCAAATAACTTCGTAACAAATTTCGTGTCCGGTCTGTAACTTCTTTATCTATCAATGGATTTCAATATAACTTGCCACAAATGTTCACCACACAAAGACGATGTGTCGCTTTCAACTCCCAGGTCCATAGGTCAAAGGTCAAGGTCACAGGGTACAATTACTTTGTCACAAATTTCGTGTCCGGTCTGTAACTTCTTTATCTATCAATGGATTTCAATATAACTTGCCACAAATGTTAACCACACAAAGACGATGTGTCGCGTTCAACTCCCAGGTCCATGGGTCAAAGGTCAAGGTCACAGGGTAAAATAACTTCGTAACAAATTTCGTGTCCGGTCTGTAACTTCTTTATCTATCAATGGATTTCAATATAACTTGCCACAAATGTTCACCACACAAAGATGATGTGTCGCTTTCAACTCCCTGGTCCATAGGTCAAAGGTCAAGGTCACAGGGTACAATTACTTTGTCACAAATTTCGTGTCCGGTCTGTAACTTCTTAATATATCCATGGATTTCAATATGATTTGGCACAAATGTTCACCAGACAGAGACGATGTGTCGCTTTCAACTCCCTGGTCCATGGGTCAAAGGTCAAGGTCACAGAATACAATTACTTTGTCACAAATTTCGTGTCCGGTCTGTAACATTTTTATCTATCAATGGATTTCAATATAACTTGGCACAGATGTTCACCAGACAAAGACGATGTGTCGTGTTCAGCTCCCTGGTCCATATGTCAAAGGTCAAGGTCACAGGGTACAATTACTTGTTTATCTGTGAATGGATTTCAAAGGAACCTGGCACAAATGTTCACCTTACAAAGACGATGTGTCAACTCCCTGGTCCATGGTTCAAATGTCAAGGTCACATGGTACAATTTTTGGGGGCATTTGTCACGTGACTGTGACGTCTCTTGTTTTTGACTGTCATTTCTAAACTAATCATGATAGAGCTTTCAGAATTCACATGTGTCTTCCTCTCATTGAGGACCATTGCTGTAACTAAGGTTTGTCACTCTACATGCAATACTTTTTGAGTTATTCCCCTTTGTTCTGATTTTTGCATTCCAGCAGATTAAGATTTTATGTTCATTCAAACACTCTTGTTTTACTTTATTACCTCATAGGCTATTTTCAGGGTGAGCTTTTGTGATTGACTGATGTCCGTCGTCCGTCGTCCCGTGTCAACAATTTGAACCTTTAAAAATCTTCTCCTCTGAATCTACAGGGTTCTCAGCTTTCATTATTGGCACATAGCATCATCTGTAGGTCCTCTACAAAAGTTATATAAATTATGCCCCTGGAGTCAAAATTGGCCCTGCCCCGGTCCCAGGCGTGGCCAGTTTTCTCTAGCTGACTGCTGTTCTGTTTTCTGTACAAGTAGCAGAATGCTGGGTTCACTTAGGTTAGGCATGGGGGAAACTTAAAAAATCTTCTTGTCAAAAACTACATGTCACAGAGCTTAGTTATTTGGTGTATAGATTTACTTAGTATACCTTATTGAACTTTTTTAATATCATAGTTCTGAGGTTAAAATTGGCCCTGCCCTGTTGGTTATACTTTAAAATAGACTTTTACACTATAATGGTTCCCCTTAGCTAGAAGATCTACAGATACTCAGTCTGTGTTATGCAATCACTGGAGAGGTCAAGTTCCTTGTCAAAACTCTATAAAGTTGTCTGCTTTAGAATTAGTGTTTGTTTGTTCACACTGTTTTTTAACCCATTCCCTCATAGGCTATTTTCAGATCCTACCTCTTCGAATAAATCTACTGATAAGGAGCATTAATTAGAGGAAAGGAAAATTTCAGAATTGTGTAGATTTGAAACCATTGTGATAAATAGAGCATTTACTCCTATGGAGCAAATGCTCTATTTATCAGAATGGTTTCATAAAGTGACCATTGCAGAGGAGTAGAAAGGCGTTTTTATGGAGGAAAGTGTTAATGCATATCAATCTTACAATTAACTCATGTACAAACCACATATGAAGTTACATACCGGTATGCATCAGATCAGAATCCAAACTGCGTGCTAATTTCAGTTAAGTCATGCTAAGAAATAAAACCCCACCCCAGGAGTGGCCAGTTTTCTATAGAACATAGTGAAAACTTTGAACATCTTCTCCTCTGATTGTCTGGTGAGCGATATCAGGGCCATCATGGCCCTCTTGTTAAATAAATCTATTGAAAGCATTGTGATAACTGTTCTATTTATCACAATGGTTTCAAAAAAGTGATTTTTGCAGGTGTCAATATGAGTGAATGGGTTAACAACATTACATTAGCCTTACCTAGTAGCAGGAGCAGTTTGATCAGGGTCTACCCCATTTGCCTAAATACTTACAGTGATTAGGGTACATGTTTGTGGTTTGAATTTTCAGAAAATATGAAAATAATTAGTGTATCTAACATAACTTTGGAAGAAACTTTTTCTGGCAGATAAAGAGTTGATTTTTATTTGTTTTCTTTGGCAGGAGTTTGGAGATTACAAAAATCACAGAACAGGACAGCAGTACCCTGATATCTGGAATTGAAGAGAAACCCAAGACCATGGTAGGTATTGTATGCATTTGTATCACTTTGCAAACAGAGTAGACCCAGACCAGACGGCTTCGGTTATGGGTAGCTGGTGATGTGTAGTTTTGATACCATTGTGATGTGTTTAGTTTTGATACCATTGTGATGTGTAGTTTTGATACTATTGTGATGTGAAGTTTTGATACCATTGTGATGTGTTAGTTTTGATACCATTTTGATGTGTAGTTTTGATACCATTGTGATGTGTAGTTTTGATACGTAGTTTTAATACCATAATGTGATGTGTAGTTTTGATACCATTGTGATATGTAGTTTTGATACCATTGTCATGAATACAGCAGTGTTTGTCATTTAGTTCCACCAAGTAAGTTCAAGTTAGAGAGATAGGTTTAGCACTTGACATCGGAAAATGATATTTAACTCATTCCCTCCTGGACTATTTTTAGAACAAACCTCTTTGAATAAATCTACCGAAAAGAAGCATTAACTAAAGAAAAGGAGAATTTTAGAATTGTGTTGTTTTGAAACCATTGTTATAAATAAAGCATTTGCTCCTATGGAGCAAATGCTTTATTTATCACAATGGTTTCAAAATGTGACTTTTACAAAGGTGCCAAAATGTATCACTAGGAGGGAATGTGTTGATACTACCAAAAGTCATGTTTTCTGAACCTAGTTGTTATTGATATAGATTTATTTGATTATTTTTCCAAAAACATTGACAATCTTATTGAAACCGACATTTAAAATCAAGTTCAATGTACCATTTTAAGCCTCCCTTCGGGATGTGTGTGTATGTATGTGTGTGTGTGTGGGGGGGGGGGGGGGGGGGGGGAATGATGCATAAGTTAAAACATTTTCAAGAAAAGCTCCTTTATTTCTCCTCCAAACTTATGTTGTTGTGCCACCCTTTATATTTCTAAATAATGGTCTCAACATACAGTATGGTGGAGAAATGAGCATTTAAGCTCTGGGCTATAGGCTATATTTAGATCCAGCCTCTTTGATTAAGTCTACTGACAAGGAGCATTTACTAGAGAAAAGTACAATTTTAGAAGTACATGTATGTAGTTTTACAACCATTGTGATATTTATAAATATAGTTTCAAAAAGTGACTTTTTCAGAGGCATCACTATGAGGGAATGAGCTTAACCCTTTATTAGACACATATTTTCACAATAAATCATGAGTGTATCAATATCAATTTGCAGATTTTTTTTTATAATGGCTTATTGAACATAGGAATTTTTCACCATGGCAGAAAGAATAGATTCAGATCTATGTTAACTCTTTGCATGCTAAGTAATTTTTCGTCTGCAACAATTGTCATCTGCTTAAATTCTTAAAATATTTTTTCTCTTATTTCTTTGCAAAAATATTATCAAGATGACAAACAGTTTGGATCCTGATGAGATGCCCCATTATGCAGCGTCTCATCTCGATCCAAACTGTTTGCATAGGTAATCACAGTTTCGCCACTAGCGTGCAAAGAGTTAATTCATTGGCAAACAGATCAGACCCTTACCATTATCAGATAGCTCCTACAGAGAATATATACAGTTGAACTTCGATATCTTGAACTCGGATAACTCGAACTTCGGGATAACTTTAACTAAAAGTTCGGTCATTCCAAAATCTTACAATAAAGAATTGCTCTAAAATGTATCACTACGCATATCTAGAAACACATTTCACAGCTTAATGCGGTTTTACAGTAATGCTGAAAGCTCCTGCAGGAGCTTTCAGCATTACTGTAGACCTGCATTAGGCTATGAACTTGAGAAATTGTCCGGATTATAAATCGGATAACTCGAACTTCTATTATCTCGAACTAATTTGTATAGTCCCTTGAAGTTCGAGATATCAAAGTTCAACTGTAGATCTGATTCTACAGTTTCTGCCATGACCTAAAATTTCTCTGCTCATGTCCTATTATAAGACTGCAGCTTATTATATTCATGATGTCATTAATTTTGTACATGAATATTCATTGAGTTAAGATTTTGGGTTTGTGCTTGACCGTATGGAGCATAAATCCTTGTTTATGTTTCAGATGGACAAATTCTTGTCTGGATTTGGCATGGCAAGTATGTCAGTATCATCTGGAAGTAATAAATCTGAAACCAGTCTACAGTCTGGTACCCTGCCAATGACCAATGGCGAAAAGCAAACAGCTGCAGGGACACAGCCTGCCAAGGTAAAAACTACATTGCTTAACCCTTTACTCCATAATGACACCTTTAGAGACATTTACAAAGAGAACAGACCTAAATTAGACAGCTCCTGCAGTGGCGGTCTAATCAAGGTCTGCTCTGTTTGCTTATGAAATTATATATGTAAGACTCAAATCGTGGGCCAGGCTCAGATCGAGGGCCGATTCGAAAACCGTGGGCCTATCCAAAATCGTGGCCTGTTTTCTGAAATCTTGAAAGACGCTTTAGACCCACATAGGATTTTAAGCCTTCAATTATGCAACTTCTGTTATTTCCAGAACCAAATGGGGTTCAGATCTTTTGACATCGGTTGTCTCCGGTTCTAAACTAGATTTAGTTTCACTCCGACATCTAAGGTTGAAAACAATATGACATCATTTACGCACAATGTCGTCCATTTTGACGTCGTATCATTTAGCGCCACCATTATTTGGACATTTTATTTTCTTTAACTCCGCCAGTCTATATAGATCTATATTTTTAAAGTTTAAGATCTATTAGCAGTTTTTAATGAGCATGGAACACCTTTACTTTGCTGTGGGCATTTAGATCTATATCAAATTTGTGATCTGTGTATTTTGTCAGGTCAGATGTTTTTTGTGGGTTATAAATCTGCCCATGATTTGGGAGCAAACGGCCCACGATTTTGGATCGGCCCACGATTTTCGAATCAACCCTCGATCTGGGTCTTACATATATATCTGATTTTATATTTTCTACAAATACCAAAAGATCCTGTGATAATATCCCATTATAAAAAAATAATTATTTAAAAACATTTTCAAGGATTACTTCTTTATTTCTCCACCAATCCCAATATTGTGACCACTCTTCAGAATTGTCTCAAATAGAAAATTCTAAATAGTGGTCACAACATAGGGAGTGGTGGAGAAATAACGGCTTTAGTTTTTAAGTAGGCACTTTTTCTGTAGCTTTATATGAATATATAATGGAAGTCAAACAGGTGGCGTTGGTCTAGTGGTAACACGCTTGACTATCAGTCCGGAGGTCCGGGGTTCAAATCCCAGTCCCACCCGGAAATTTCAGAGACGCTTTTCCGTGTCTCCCATCCGCACATCCTCTCCACCCAGGGGTTAAAATGGGTACCTGTGAGGGTCACTCGCCGGTACTGCGACTGCATGATTGCGCCATATGTTAGCAGTGCTCAATATTGTAGGCCAATGACTCAATGACCAGGGGAGTAAATGTACAGTCGGCTGAGCGGTCATTCGGACTGAAAGTAGACTATAATTAGGTACTTTTTTTTTTTTTAAAATGCTACATTATAACACACAGCAGCCCAAGAAGTAGAAGCAAAATGGAAGTATGTGCGCACACAACCCTCATAGAACTATTTCTTTGCCTACTCATCATCGAAAACCCAATACATGACTTCATCACTTATGTACAAGAAAAGATATGATGTCATAAAACACTTGACTGAAGTTCTGTACTATAGAAGAATAGATGAGTTGGGTCTAGGGCCCTGGGAGTATAGATTGGTTGGGTTGGGTTTTAGGGGACTGTTACACTAAATTCTGGTTACTTGAAGGTTTTTATAACAGACCTGTTAACAGGGTTGCCAAACCTCAGGGAAAAATCCGGGAAATTGATATTTTAAACGTCAGGGAATTGTCTGGGAAATTTGAGAACTTAGGTAATTTTGAAAATATTGGCAAATGTTTGGGAATTTGAAAAAACTAGATTCAAGGGCATATACTTTCAACCTGAAGGACACATGCACTGTTATTTGCAAACAGTGGAGACCCAGATTAGAGGGTTCATAGAAGAGCACTCTGATCAGGGTCTGCACTGTTTGTCAAGATCAGACAGATAATATAGAAGCCCTCTGATCAGAGTCTCCTCTGTTGTTTATGAAACATTTTATCTGAAAATTCCATTACAGTAAAACCCCTCTAAACCGGACGTCAAATTTAGTAGAAATATCGGTCTTCGAGACAGGTGGCAACTTAATGCAGAGTGAGAGTCATGCAGAAAGCTCCTCTAGGAGCTTTCTGCATGACTTTCACCTTGCATTAAGCAGCCACCTGCTTAAAAGTATCTAAATTCTTCTCTACAAGAATTCTGGTTTAGAGGGGTTTTACTGTATATGCCGTTTTAAAAATTCAGCTACAGTGCTCCCTCCCTACAACGGCCCTCTCAATAACGATTCCCTCCTTACAACAATGCATATCACTGTTTCTGAAACAACAAGGCTCCAGAAGCAACTTTTTCTTTTCCATCGTATTTTCTTTATGCCTCCATCAAACCCTATGTTGTGACCACTCTTTAGAATCGTCACTTTGTGACGATTCTAAAGAGTGGTCACAACATAGGGTTTGATTGAGGCATAACGGTTTTAGTTCTTGAAATACACCTTATCTGGGGATCTGCAAACAAGCTAATTATGTTTGATTTTCCCTCCCTATAACAACTCCCTCTGAACAACACATACAACCTTCGTATCCCAAAGGGTGTCGTTGTAGAGAGGGAGCACTGTAATAGATACTCATGCAGTCATCATCTTTTTAAATCATTATTCATGGAGTAAAAAGATTTTAATTGAACTAATTCAGATGTTCACACTTTAATGCCACTTGTTTCCATTTTCAAGGTATCTCTGTCCCTTGAAGAAAAGCAGCAGTTGGCAAAGCAGGCAGAACAGCAGAGATTCAAGAAAACCCAGAAACCACTAGAGGTTCAATCACACACACCCAGTTCTCAATCACGACCGGGCCAGCCAAAAGACCTGACAGCTACGTTGATGAACTCAAACTTGACGAATATAAACAACAGTGTGCAGGGTAAATCCCAGGGTGCAGTAAGGAGCAGTAACAGTAGTCCTGCGTTTACGGGAAGTGGTAACTTGAGTTCAGGTTCCCAAGCAACGGGTGCAAGTTACAGCTCTCTAAACAGTTCAAGCTTAGGATCGTCTTCGTTTGGATTTTCACCAGGGATGCCAATAAATACATTTAGCCAGAGTTCACATACAGTCCCAAATTCTAACACACTGGGACAAAACTCCTTTATGGGCCAAGGTATGGGTGTGGGTCAACAGAACAAGACTGTTGATTTATCCTCGTTCGATAGTTTGTTATCTGGAGGTTCGGCCAAGCCTAAAATGACACTAGGTCAGATGTCACAAAATCAGAACACTTCCTGTCAGGCACAGCAAGGAGTTATAGGAGGGCAGAGCATGATGGGTAATCAAGGCATGATGGGTAACCAAGGCATGATGGGTAACCAAGGCATTATGGGTACTCAGAGATTCATGGGACAGCAAAGTATGATGGGAAATCAAGGAATGGGTGCTCCGTCATATGGCGGGAATGTTGGTGGTCAGGCAATGTATTCTGGGCAGCAGCCTGGAAGTCAAATGTATGCTCAAAGCAATATGGGTGTCTTTCAGTCTCAAACAATGTCAGGACAAACTATCTTGCAGCCTCAATCCACAGGATTCCAGCAAAATTCAAATAAGCAGACAGCAGCCAGTGAGCTTGATGATCTGTTTGGATGATGAAATGTATTAACCCCTATAAAAATTAATTTAAAAAATAATTGCATCATGAATATATATTAGCGGAATTTTTATTTGTCACACTTTGGGATCATAACTCTGTGTATGTCTGCCTGCCTGACATTCAGTCACACATTTTGTTCATGATTTCTCTCTGTCGAACTTCTGCCAGTAAGTGACTCTCATTATCAGTCTAATAATCTTTTATACTCAGAGGAATAAACAAGATGCATAAATTTAAACATTTTCAAGAATAGCACCTTTAGTCTCAACTAAACCCAATGTTGTGACCACTCGTTGGAATCGTCTCTTCAATACGATTCTAACGAGAGGTCACAACATCGGGCTTGGTGGAGAAATATCAATTTTAGCATTTGAATACTCGTTATCAGTCTAATAATCATTTATACTCAAAGGGACATATAAGATGTGTAAATTTAAACATTTTCAAGAATATCTCCTTTATTTCTCCACCAAACCCTATACTGTGACCACTCATTAGAATTGTCTTGAAGAGATGATTCTAAAGAGTGGTCACAGTATAGGGTTTGGTGGAGGAATGATGATTTTAATATTTTAGTATGCACCTTTATCTTTAGCTTAGAAACTTATTTGAGACTAAGTTATATGACTAGTACTTGGAAAAAGGGTGGCATTCGGACATTTTGCAAACTGAGATCAATCAAGGGATTTGTAAATATCTTTCAGGCTCTACACTAATTGCAAATGTTCCAATTCGTTTTTTTCCACTGATAACTTCCATGTATTTTTAAACATTCCAAGAGCAACCTCCGTGCAGAAATTTGACTTACAGAGCTTAGCTTGAGTCAATTTACAGTATTCCTGCCAGGAGAGGTAATTGTTGTGGGGAGTTTGTTCCTAGAGTTGTCTGTGATAGGGTTATGGCAATGATAGTACTATAGTGTAGTCTTATCCGTATGAATATTCATGAAAGAAATAATGACATTATGCTTACTAATTAGCTGCATATTTATACCCCATGCAACAAAGTTGCTGGGGTATATAGTTTTTTACCCATCTGTCTGTCAGCTCAACATTTGTCGACCGTCGGTATATCATAAAGCTATATTGATCATCTAGCATGTTCACAGCTTGACAACTTTATCGCAAATTTGCTTTAACAATAGTCATGAATAAAAGCTTGGATAAGTTTGATTTTCAGAGAAGTCTTGTCATGTGGAACTACTTTTTATACCCCCAAAAGAGATTGGTGGGGGCATATTGTTTTTTGCCCTGTCTGTTTGTTTGTCACCAACTTTAACATTGGTCATAACTTTTGAGCCAGTACAAAAAGAGGCTTGATATTTGGCATGCGTATGTATCTCATAAACCCACACATTTTGAGGGGTGACATGTCAAGGTCAAGGTCATGCTTCAAGGTCTGAGGTCAAATATATAGGTCAAATCACTGACTTTAACATTGGCCGTAACTGTTGAACCAGTAGAGGTAGAGACTTGATATTTGGTATGCATGTGTCAGTGTACCTCATGATGTTGCACATTTGAGAGGTTTATCCTTCAGGGTCAAAGGTCATATCGGGGGCATAGTGTTTCACAAATACATCTTGTTTTCTCTGACAATGTGGTGGCATGGGTTATGTGAGCTTGCTAACTAAATTCTTTAACCCATTTGCTCCCATGATCCCATATATGGGACGTAGGCAAACAGTGTAGACTCTGATCAGACGCTGCCTGATCAAAGTCTATACTGATTGCTGATAGGAATTTCAATATAGAACAAAACGAAATAGAAAATTTAGCCCAGGCACCCCTTAGATAAAAAATAGAATAATCCAATAAATAAACATGGAAGAATCCATTGGGAACAAATGGGTTAATTATAATGGCATATTTACACATGAATATTTGCTATTGGTAGAAACTGTAGAGTCGGATCTGTATAACTTCAAAAGCAGCAGAGCACACAGCTCCTGCAGGAACCATCTGATCTGGATCTACACTGTTTGCAAATGCATGAAAAATTCATTTGTATGAAGGAAAGGGTTAGTCATTTACTCCATGAATATTCATGTAAGAAATAATAACATGCATGCTAATTAGATCACTCTTTTATACTTTTAAATGGCATATGAACACAGAAATGTTTGGCCATGGCAGAAACGGTAGAATTATAACCCTTCTCTTGCTGAATTTTAAAATACATGTCTCCTTCTTTACCCATGCCTTGTTGTATAATTACATATATCTGCACTGTCTACAATTACTTCTATGTGCAATCACTTCTGTGTAGTGCACTGCTTGCACAATCAATTTGTAAATAGTGCAGACCCTGATGAGACAGCTCCTGCAGGAGCTGTCTCATCTGGGTCTTCACTATTTACAGGTAGGTATACTGACGTGAATAGCAAGCAAAGGGTTAACTATGATTTCATAAGCACACAGAGCAGATCTTCATCAGATGGCTCCTACAGATGCTGTCTGATCCGGGTCTTCTCTGTTTGCAAAGGTGTACATGTACAATGTAGTTATGAAGTAAAGAGCTAATCTTTTACTTGATAAATATATCTCTCTACACATCTGCAAATAGAGTAGATCCAGATCAGACAGCTTCTGTACAAGTTATCTGATTAGGGTCAGTTTACAAGCTTATCAGTTTGCTCTGTTTGTTTAGGAAAAAAATATCAATACAGTAAAACCTCTCCATAACGACCACTAGATTGTGTTTAAGTAGTTGGTAATTTAGGGCAGGTGGCTCCTATAGGAGCGTTCTGTTTTACTTTCACCTTGCTTTAAGCAGTCACCTGCTTTTAACACAAATTACTTCAATTAATTTAGTGGCCATTATAGAGAGGTTTTACTGTATAATGCTCATTGCCATTATATGAAAGAACTCTTAGATCAGGGTCAGCATTATTTGCTATTCCAAATCAAAGGTTGTCACCAGGACATATTTCTTTGCATGACCCTTCAGTAATGAAAAATGGATGGGGTTTATTGTCCTATTTGCATCAGTTTACCTAACACGATATGGTAATTAACCCTTTCCCTCATATTATGAAGTTCTAGAGATGTGATTCCACAGTATTTGCCAAGATAAACGAATCGTGTGTTCATGTACAATTGTAAAAAAAATAAGCTAATAATAAGCTAAATAAGCTGATGTCATTATTTTTTACGAGAATATTGAACAGAGGAAGGGTAAACCATTCCTGCATATTGACGCCTTTTAATGCCGCTGTAAAAGTCACTTTTTGAAACCATTGTGATAAATAGAGCATTTGCTCCTTAGGAACAAATGCTCTATTTATCACAATGGTTTCATAACTACACAATCCTAAAATTTTCCTTTTCTCTGGTAAATGTTCCTTTTCTGTAGATTTATTCAAAGAGGTTTGGTCTAAATATAGCCAATGAGGTAATGAGTTAAACCATTCCCTCTTAGACTATTTTTACACCCATCCTCTATGAATAAATTTACTGAAAAGATGCATTTACCAGAAAAAGGAAACGTTTAGAATTGTGTAGTTTTTAAACCATTGTGATAAATAGAGCATTTGCTCTAATGGAGCAAATGCTCTATTTATTATAATGGTTTCATAAAATAACTTTCACAGAGGCGCCTAAAGGCAGAGGGAATGGGTGGAATTGGACTGATATAGTAACAACAGTGTATACCCTGAGTAGTTGTTTGATCTGGGTCTACAGTATTTGTGTTGGTCTTGTCTGAATAATAGGAGTCTTGTCTGAATACATAGGAGTCTTGTCTGAACATTAGGACCATTAGTGTTGGTCTGGTAAACGCTTTCCTTGTTAAGTTTTCATGTAAGAAACAATGACATTTATTAGCCGAATTGTTACAATGACATGTACACAGGACGTTTTGGTACTGATAGAAACCACATGTGCTAGGCGTGTGGCCATTTCACAAATACTGCTTATAAATACCTTCAAATACGTTTAGACGTCATAATTTGACATTAAAAAAAAAAAGTTAAAAAAAAAAATAATTTCCGTATATTATATTAGTATATAATATACTATACGAATTTTTTTATTTTTTTTATAGCACCTGTGATAGAAACTGATGAGTCACATATATTTATATCTTCACAAGCAAACAGAGCAGACCCTGATCAGATGACTCCTACTGATCTACTCTGTTTGCAGAGGCGTGGAAAGGCGTATTTATGGAGTAAAGGATTAACCGACCAGAAGTAAGCTAATCCTTTATCTCATGAATATTTTTACAAGAATTTATCACTTTATGAATATTCATTAACTGGATTTTTAGAATGACCATTTCAGAATTTAGGATAAGGTCTTTATTACCTGATGAGCAAACAGATCAGGCAATGATTATAGGATGATTATAGGAGCTGTCAGATCTGGGGGCGTGTTGTTTGTAATGGTGTCAAACCTTTCCCTCATAAACATGTTTTCACACATTTGCAAACAGAGTAGACCCAGATCAGACAGCTCCTAGAGGAGCCGTCTGATCAGGGTCTGCTCTGTTTGCTTATGGAATTTGATAGACATGGTTCTTTAGTTTAAAAAATAGCTACAATGTACCACCTTCCATATCTAATTATAACTATTTTGTCCATGAATGTTCAGTAGGTATTGAAATTTGTAATAAATATAGAACAGGGAAAGCGTTAAAAGGTATTTATATGAGGTAAAGGCTTAAGAGACATATGTATGGTATAATAATATTTATTGAATGCTAAAATACAATTTATATAACAACAAAATGTTTTGAGTTTTGTGGTTTGTATATGAGCATTGTGCCCCGCCCAAAAAAAACAGTGTTGGATGACTTGTTACTCCATGAATATTGATCTAAGAGATTACCACATGCATCTGTTTAATTAAATTTTATAAACTGACATATTAATACTAGAAATTTTGACATTGACAGAAGCTGTAAAGTCATATCTGTGGCTTTCAGTCAACTTGTCTGTATCAAGTTTTGTTAATACAGATTATTCTAATTTGTGATATTGATGAGCATGGCTTTCAGTCAACTTGTCTGTATCAAGTTTGTTAATACAGTTTATGCTATTCCTTGCAGATAGAGATTTCATATCTATTGTATATCTTTTGCATATCTTTCACTGATCGGATTGAAAATCATGTAGTTCCTTCCGGCTAGCGATTTCATATATATTGTACATCTTTCATTTTCTGGATAGAAAATCATGCAGATCGTTCCGGTTAGTGATTTCATCCATGTGAATCGCTTTTGAACGCACATATCCAGTGTGAAAAGAGCGCTATATAAATGTGGTATAATAATAATAATAATATCTATATTATTTGATAAGCAGAGCAGACTCAGCAGACCCTGATCAGGGTCCATGCTTGTAAAGCTTTTAGTTGAGTCTGAGTTTCGTTCTCAAGCTTTTGATTGGTCAGATTTGAGTTCTCAAGTTTTTGATTGGTCAGATTTGAGCAAAAGGCTCAAATCTGACCAATCAAAAACTTGAGAACTCAAATCTGACCAATCAAAGCTTGAGAACGAAACTCAGACTACTCCCACAGGAGGAGCCATCTTATCTGGGCCTACTCTTTTTGCAAAGTAGCAGAAAAGTGCATTTATGGAGTAAACAGTCAAAGGCCTAGCTTCCCTCCTGAAATTATGACTAACCCTGTCAATACTTATACCCTTTACTCCATGAATATTCAACCGAGACGTAATGACACCATGAATATCAATTAATTCAATTTTATAAAGACACTTTGAAAAAATAAATGTCATGACAGAAACTGTAGAATCAGATATGTATTATATAATAAGCAAACAGCAAACCCTGATCAAACGACTCCTACAGGAGCCATCTGATCTAGGTCTACTCTGTTTTCAAAGACATAGAAAGGTGTATTTATGGAGTAAAGCTTTAATTTTGAAATGGACTATCCCAAAATTCAAACAGGTCAAATAGGTCGGGGTTTTCTTTTTGAAATAAAAGTGTAATATGATAGATGGTACAGGGCCTGATGAGGGGGCTTCTCTAAGAGTATATGGTACAGGGCCTGATGAGGGGGCTTCTCTAACAGTAGATGGTACAGGGCCTGATGAGGGGGCTTCTCTAACAGTAGATGGTACAGGGCCTGATGAGGGGGCTTCTCTAACAGTAGATGGTACAGGGCCTGATGAGGGGGCTTCTCTAACAGTAGATGGTACAGGGCCTGATGAGGGGGCTTCTCTAAGAGCCAAGTCATCTGCGTCTATACTTGTTGCAAAGGACCATTGTGACTCGTTTCTCGCACTGAAGGGGTTAATCAAATAGTCTTCTGATCGGAATCCAAACTGTTTGACATTGACTGATCGGAATCCAAACTGTTTGACACGGACTGATCGGAATCTAAACTGTTTGACACTGATCGGAATCAAAATTGTTTGACACTGGCTTATCGAAATTCAAACTGTTTGACACGTATTGATCGGAATCCAAACTGACACTGACTGATCGGAATGCAAGATACAAGAAGCTTTATTTCTAGTTGGGTTTACCAAAAACCTATGATAACATAGGTATTTGGGTTAACAACAAATAAGTTTAACATTAGCTATATTAGAAGGTATAAGTAAGACTATGATAACGTACAAAAATAACACAGTATTTACACTTTAACCCTTTCCCTGTTCTATATTTAGTTCAAATTTCAATACCTACTGAATATTCACGGGAAAAGAGTTGTAATGAAATATGGAAGGTGGAATATTTTAGAAGGTAAAGAAACAGATCTATTAAATTCCATAAGCAAACAGAGCAGACCCTGATCAGACGGCTCCTCTAGGAGCCGTCTGATCTGGGTCTACTCTGTTTGCAAATGCATGAAAACACGTTTATATGAGGGAAAGGGTTAAAACAAACAGCCTGTAAATATAGGATAAAGTTTAACATATTGAACACATACATATAAGATATATAGAATCTCAAGTTGAATATAAATATTTGTTACTAGTTTTGATTCAGACAAGATTCCTATAAACTTTTATGATCTAAGACAATATTGTCTATAGAATTATTATGCACGTTTTAAGGCGTCACTATCCTAGAACAAGGGAGGCAATGCTGACATAGTTAAAATGTGACTACAACAGATTTGCCTCCCTTAATCATATGTACATGTATAAGAGAATAAAAGGACAGTACACAGTATTATTAATTTAAGATTATTATTAAATTTACCACAGTTTAAGTAAGTACCTATATTATCATATGTCAATAGGGCATATTGAGACGGCGTGGATCCTGATCAAATGCTAGGTGGTCCAGTGTCTAGTCCGCACCTAAGCTATTTCTGAATTCGTTGCAACTTTTTTTTAAAGTGATCATTTGGCTCAAAAGACATATGCTAATATAAGATAGCGCATGCAGTGACTAAAAGCAAACGTCCATATATAAAGCAAATCATTGTTATATACAACAATAGGGCTGTATACATTGTAAAAATCATGTTGCTCATGCTAAGAGAACATTTTTTATCCGTCTATTTATTTGTTTATTTATGATTTTAGATAAAGATCAACACACTGTTTGGATCCTATCTACATCCTCTCGATTTTCTCATATCACAGAAGATTGCACCAAACTGGTACATATTTCTGAGCATCATTACCAGTGTATTGTGGCCAATTTAGCTAATAAACCAAAATTACAAACCGAATTAACCCTTTCCTCAATAGGCTTTTTTTAGACACAACCTCTGAATGAATCTACCCAGAAGGATTTTCCAAAACGAGTTTAAGCGAACCATTGGCGAGCTTAATAATGTCTTAATAACATTTTCCTAGACGAGTTTAATATCATTTTGTACAAAATGACTTCCAGCACCACTATTATTATTTTTATCACATAACTTATTTCGACTAAAACGCTGTTTTTTGACAGATCCTACATGCATATGACTATATTTCTACATGACGTCGTGGTGTTTATATATGTCTTCACAGCTTATATTAAATGTATGTAGGATAGAGAAATATGTGATGGCTAAAATAACTCGAATACAAGGGAGGTTATTTGATAAAGATAAGTTATACGTATTGAAACAGAGAACTTTTGTTATATGTACTGGAAAGAGAAGCTTTTAATGGTACATATTGGAAAAGAGATGTTATATGTAATGTAAAAACTGAGTCTTCATTTTACATAATGGAAACGAGAAGTCTAACGTACTGAAAATAAACATTTCCTTTATACATATTAGGAAAGGGGAGTATTTATTCGTCTTACCGGATATATGCATCTGGATGAGTTGTGTCCACGAACAATCTTGCATTGCTCATCCAGTGAAATGACTGAAATAACCAGCAGTTGGTCGAAATAAGGGACTTAGGTTTAGTTCGATTTTGCCGAAATTTCATATGTCTGGATATGTCGGTACTCCGAACGGATTTGCAGATGTTTTGAAATTATTGGTTGTCATGGTACCTAAATGGTGAGTTCTGTTTGGTTGAATTTTAGATATCATTTGATTTATCTGAAAATTGGTATGATGGGGTATTAAAGTACCACCAACTTGATCGTAGATGTTTTGAAATACTTAATTGTTATGGTAACAAAGAAACGTTCTTGGTTTTAGCTCACCTGGGTGTGTTCATGGGAGCTTTTGTGATTGCCCACCTTCTGCGCCCGGTCGTCTGTTTGTCCGTCAACAATTGCTTTAAACAACATCTCCTCTGAAAATACACATCAGAATGTAACCATAGTTAACCAAGTTTACATAAATGATCTTTGTAACATGCTCTGTCAAGATTATTAAAATCATCTGTATTCATGTAGGCAACCAAAAGAAAACCAAAAGAAAAAAATCGTTAAACTTGTCCAAAACCAGTCGTCAGAATTTAATGAATTTTGACAGAAAATGTTATCTTGTGTCTCTCTACCAATGCTGTAAAAATATGTCAATATCAGTTAATATATTTTAAGTTAGTTTTCATTACATTTGTAATCACTTTCCCAATGTCACGGTGTTTTAACCCTTTCACCGCCACAGTCACATAAATGCACCACGACAAATAGTGCAGTCCCAGATCAGACGCCGCCTTTTCATGGCAGCGTCTGATCAGGGACTTCACTGTTTATCTCAATCTCTATTTCTATATATGTACTTTATTCCTTTGAAATTTTCATTTATTTATCTTATTTCCTTAGTTTACTGAATGATTTAACAAACTTGGATTGCAGACGACAATAAGAAGTTTGGCGCCAAAAGGGTTAAAGCAAATAATTTGTAGTTCTTCTTCAAAACAATAAGTCTGTCAACATTGTCAAATCAAAACAATACCACTTGCCTCTTTCAGCCCTTTCGTAACTCTCTGTTTCGCCTCATCAAATATTTTGTGTTAAAGGCAGGTGGCTACTTAAAGCAAGGTGAAAGTAAAACAGAAGGCTCCTATAGTTACTTTCGCCTTGCTTTTAGCAGTCACATGCCCTATACATAAACTAATGAACACAATTTAGTGGTCGTTATAGAGAGGTTTTACTGTACCTTTTCTGCTTCCGGGAGTTTGATGTATGAATGTTTCCTCTCGAGATGGTAATTATGGCGTAAAAGATAAACCCCTTGAATGCTGAAAACTCAAAGCAGAACGACCCATCCTGTATGAAAGACTGAACCCTTTACTCCATGAATATTTATGTACGAAATAGTGACGTCATGCATATTAATTAGATGAGTTCTTATAATGGCGCTTGAACACAGGACTCGTTGGCCGTGGCAGAAACTGTAGAATCATATCTAGATTAGTCCATAAGCAAACAGAGCAGACGCTGATCTGGATCTGCTCTGTTTACAAACGCGTACAAAGTGCATATTTATAGCACAAAGGGTTATAAAGTTCCTAAAAGAGTTTGCATGATAAAATATGCAGACCCTGATCAGAGGTCTTCTCTGTGAGCCTTCTTATTATGTTTTTCACTGTTTGCATATGTGTGTACATGTATGCACATGTGTGCGTGTGTGTTGGGGAGGGGGTCTTCCTGAAAAAAAATGTCTATGTCACATGAGTTTATGGGTTAACCCTTCGCTTGCTGTTCACGTCAATATACCTACCTGTAAACAGTGAAGACCTAGATGAGACAGCTCCAGCAGGAGCTGTCTCATCTGAGTCTGCACTATTTACAAGTTGATTGTGCAACCAGTGCACTCCACAGCAGTGATTGCACAGCGAAATACTTGTACACAGTGAAGATATGTGTAATTATACAACAGGGCATGGGTAAAGAAGGAGAAATGTATTTTAAAATTCAGCAAGAGAAGGGTTAACCATTTCTCTCAAATAAACACATTTTCATGCCTTTGCCAACAGAGAAGACCAAGACCAGACAACCCCTGTAGGAGTCGTGTGATCAGGGTCTGTTCTGTTTGCTTATGAAATTATAATATGTTTGAATATGACATTGTAATATATAATTACAACCAAAATTATAATAGATCTGACTCCACAGTTCCTACCATTACCAAACATTATGCGTATTTATATGCTATTATAAAAATGTAGCTGATAAATATTCATGACATTATTATTATATGAATATTAAACAGGGAAAGGGTTGAATACAAAACTATTACATATGTCCGTATAAGATGCGTTAATTAAAACATTTTTAAGATTAGCTTCTTTATTTCACCACCAAGCTCTATGTTGTGACCACTCTCTAGAATGGTCTCGAATGAGAGTCTTAAAAAGCATGTAGCTGAATGCTGGGAAAAGTGACACAAAAAAGCTCCTATAGGAGATTTCTGTATCACTTTCGTACTGCATTAAGCTACCGCCTGTTTGTTTTAGAAATCGGGATTTAGACTTCATTTTAACGGCCACAGGTTCTTCTGTGGACTGGTTTAGCTTTGAATATCCATATATAGATCTAGATATACTGATCAGCAATATTTGGACCGTAATATCTATCGTATCCTTACTCCAGCAGTCAATAGATGTTTGAGCCCCATCCGCCTTCAAAGTGTAATTATATTTCTTCACATTCGAAGCTACTAGCATTGTCTTGTTTCTCGACCGATATTCTTACTAGATCAGTACTGAAAGATGAGTGGTGTTTTTAACAATTGTTGAAGTGTCTGGCTTTTTCATTTAGTAGGAAGAGTTGCCTTTCCAGTTCTTTGTCTTGGTCAGTGAAGATTTCTGGTGTTTTGAGTCTAATGTGAATTAAATCACAGTTTTCAAAAATCCTGTGGCGTTGGTCAATCAGAGTTGGTTATTCAGTTTTTGCTTTTTCGTGGAGACTGGATTATTGCCGCTAAAACGGAAATGCGGTTTAAATCGGTTAGACTGCCAATGACAAGTCTTCATGAAATAGAATGGCTTCGCTGACGCTCTGCGCAGTCTATGTCATGAGGACTTATTATAATACAGTCTAACCTATATTTATATTACCATTTACTCCATGAATATTCATATAAGGAATAATGACGTCGTGAATATTAATTAGATCTAGGTTCTAGATTCATTTTATTAGCTCGCCTGTTCGTAGAAAAGTAGAGCTTATGTTATACCTTCGGCGTGAGCGTACGCGTGAGTGTGATCTTGGCCAAGGTTAAAGTTTTTGGACGGGTTGTTTTAAAGCTTAATATTGTACTAGCATGCTGAAATTTTGTATGGAAGTTCATTTGGGGTTAACTATTGCTATTATGAAGTTAAACATTAAAAAATATTTCTTAATTTTATCAATGTTTGACATGTTTTGGACTTAGTTCATTTGGCCACAAATCACCAGGTTAAAGTGTTTTTGAGGGGGTTGTTTTAAACTTAATGTTTGTGCTAGGATGCTGAAATGTGTATGGATATATTCTGAAAATGGGTGATCCTTCGAAAGCAAAAGTAAAAATGCAAAAAGAGAAAATTGCAGACTCGGTTTTATTGAGTCTTTTCATGAGTAATAATTAAAAGTGCAACACTACTCACGCCCCCTAGCACCGGCTTAAGCAGTATTCAATTTTCAAAACTAATAACATCAAAACTAATGATCCCGAAGGACCAGAAATAATAACAACACTGAGAATGAAGAACGGGGAGACTTTTTACGGCCGCCACACAAGCACTTAACACCTGCTGGATGTTCATATTGGGTCAAATATTACTGTTATGAAGTTAAGCATTAAAAGTATCTTTAAATTTTATTCAATTTTGACATGTTTTGGACTTAGGTTTTTGGTTAAAAATCACCAGGTTAAAGAGTTTGGGACAGGTTAGTATAACGTTTAATATTTGTGCTATGATGCTGAAATTTGATGAAAAGGTTCATATTGTCAGGACCTTTCCGACAATGCCAACATTGTCCCCTTCTGACCTTGATCTGACCCCTTTTACCTACTTTTGCAAAAAATCTTTAAATGCCTACATTATTTGAACCAATAGGCCGACGGCTTCCGTACTTGGTATGACCATGCAAACATGTTTGCCCTACTGACCTTCACTTTGATCTTTGGCTTACGTTTGCAAAAAACTTTAAATGCCTATAACATTTGAATCAATAGGCCTAGGACCTCCATACTTGGTATGAATATGCCAACAATTTTAGGACTTCCATACTTGATATGTAACTTGCTTGTGTTAAGACTTTTCCAACACTATCATTGTTTGCCCTTCTGAACTTTACCTTGACATTTGACCTACTTTTGCAAAAATCTTTAAATGCGTATATTTTTGGAACCAATATGCCTAGGAGTCCCATACTTGGTATGAACATGCCAACAATTTTGTCCTCCTGGCATTAACCTTGACATTTGACCTACTTTTGCAAAATTATTTAAATGCCTATAAAATTTGAACCAGTAGCTCAAGGGCTTCCATACTTGGTATGCAACTTTCTAGTCTTTAAGTTAAGACTTTTCCAACAATACCATTGTTTTTACCATGTGACCTTGACAAATGCGTCCTAATTTTGAAAATAAACGCCTATAGAATTGCAACCAACAGGCCTAGGGCTTCCAGACTTCGTGTGACAATGCCAATGTTTGCCTTTCTGACCTTGACCTTGACCTGTGACCTACTTTTGCAAAATACCTGGTATGTATCTTTTCCGTCTGAAGACTTTTTCAAACTTGCCAATGTTTTTTACCATGTGACATTGACCTACTTTTGCAAAAGTATTTAAATGCCTATAACATTGTTAACAATAGACCTAGGGCGTCCGTACTTGGTATGACCATGCTAACACTGCCCTTCTCACATTGACCTTAACATTTGACCTTCTTTGCAAAAGTCTTTGCATGTAACATTGGAACCAATAGGCCTAGGGTTTCCATACTTGGTACGTATCTTTCCTGTCTTAAGACTTTCCAACCATACCAATGTTTTTTACTGTGTGACATTGACTTTGTCCTTTGACCTACTTTTGCAAAAATCTTGAGTGCCTGTAATATAGAATGAGATGGGCATAGGGCTTATATACTTGGTATGATAATGCCAACATGTTTGCCCTTCTGACGATCACCTTTGACCTATTTTTGCAAACATATTTAGCTGCCTGTTACATAGGAGCCAATAGACCTAGGACTTCCATATTTGGTATGTATCTTTCTTGTTTAATAATCTTTTTAAGTTGCTGAAAATTGGTATTTGGTTGCATTGTTATTCTGATATTGATGCTGTTAAGTTCAAATTGGAAATTGAATGATTTTTTGGCGTTCAATATGACACGTTTTACACTAAACTTTTAAACAGGCGATCATCAGGTGGCTTTGACACCATTTCTTGTACATGACAATGCCATAAATTATTAGATCTAACACAGGAAATTTTGACCATGGAAGAAACTAGAATCGTATCTATAATATTCTGTAAGCAAACAGAACAGAACCTGATCACCGGGCTCCTACAGAACCGTCTGATCTAGATCTTTTTTTGTTTGCAGTTAGCGTAGAAAGGCGAATGACGTAATTATATGACGTATACTATGACGTATAAAGTAAATGGTTAATCGAGCAGAATGAGTGCGCGGTCAATTAAGTTTCTATAGTGTAGAACTACTTTATCTCATCCCCTTCTTGATTTTATAGAATTCAAAATTATTTACCATTTTGACTGTTATGTATCACAGTTAACTAGCCAAATATACATGTATACCACTCCCGTTGCATATAAATGCATTTCCACGCATTTGCAAACGAATTGTTCTGTTTTTATTCACTTATACACTAATAAGTTATTTTTCTTTTTTCCTATTGAGCCGATTTCTCTTCGAGTCAAACATTAAGACCAAAGTTTAAACCCTTTCTTTTCCTTGGGGATGGGGTACCTTGTCTTGGCGATAAAATGTATAGGCTTATGCCTATATATACTGACATATGAGATTGATATTGCTAAGTTTGTTTATTGACATTAGAAGGTGAAATATAATCTGAGTTTGAATATGTCTTTGGGTGTATTGACAAGTGCAAAGTGAACGACGAGAAATACAGTACATTTATCACGAAAGATTAAAAATGATTTCAATATTGTGGGCGGTATATTGTTAGAATGTGTACTGGGAAAGAGTGATAGTCCGTGGATGTTTGCAAATAACAATAACAGAGAACGAGAACGCGGTGAACAGCGTTTGTATCGGACTTAACCGTTTACTACATTACTTTTCATATTAAAAATACATCATGGATATTAATTAGATTATTTTTTATTATGATGACATAAAAATACAGAAAGATTTGGCCGTGGTCTGTACTGTTTCATAAGCAAACAGAGCGGACCCTGATGAGACCGCTCCTACAGGAGCCATCTGTTCTGCTTCTGTTCTGTTTGCAAATGCGTAGAATGGCGTTTTATGGAGTAATGGGTTAATAAATCTTGGTTCCTTGAGAGTATTTCAAGACAAGACAATATAACAATGGATTTTGTAATAAAGAGTATAAACAATCATTATGACGGGCGATGCGTTTTCGTGTATACCTACACTGTTTAACACTTTCGGCGCCAAATTTCTGATTGTTCTACAAACCATTTTTGTTTCAAATAATTCGGTAAAATAAGGAAATGAGATAAATAAAAGCAATATTCAAAGGAATAAAGCACAAATATAGGAATAGAGTTTGAGACATAAAGTGAAGTCCCTGATCAGACGCAGCCTTGAAAAGACGGCGTCTGATCTGGGACTGCACTATTTGTCGTGGTGTATTTTTGTTACATCGGCGGTGAAAGGGTTAACAAATGTGGGTTGCTCGAGATATTTTCTCGTGAAGAAAATACCAGGAAAATAGAGGGACTATTTGAACTTTAATGTGCTGGTGAGATAGTTCAACAGTCAGCTTCTGACATTTGGGACGTTTTTTGGGTTTATGAAATATCTGTTTTCGTCGTATTGGCACATCTTGGTTTTAGCTTGTTGGGGTATATGTTTTGTGTGTTTTTTTGTATAGTTTTGTTTTAGTTTTGGTTTTGTTTTAAGTTTTTATTTTTATTTTGTTTTGTTTACTTCGTTTCGTTTTGTTTTGTTTCGCTTCGTGTCATTTAGTTTCGTTTCGTTTTGTTTTGCTTTGTTAAAAGAACATTTCCCAGACGAGCTAAAACAAGACGTGGCAATACTGCGAAAACCAGGGCCCATGCTTATAAAGCTTTTAGTTGAGTCTGAGTTTTGTTCTCAAGCTTTTGATTGGTCAGATTTGAGTTCTCAAGCTTTTGATTGATCAGATTTGAGCCAAAGGCTCAAATCTGACCAATCAAAAACTTGAGAACGAACTCAGACTCAGCTAAAAGTTTTATAAGCATGGACCCAGATATCATACGCTCGACTTCAATGTATTATATCAAAGTCTGGGCTATGTGCAATTTCTCATCGTTTCAACGTTAGTACACTGTCAAACAAGAGATATCTTTAAAAAAGATATTCAGCGGCATTCAAATATTGACATAATGTACAAAATAATAATGGTATTAAATATACATGTATGCTACATTAAATTCAATGTTTGGAGATTGTTATAGTACAGGGAACTAGATCTATGAAGGGTTGGTTATTAGTATACTAGCAGACAGGCGTGCGATGGAAATGACTTAAACAGAAGGCAGAAGGCTTAATGCAGGTCTAAAGTAATGCCGAAAGCTACTGTAGGAGCCTTCGGTATTACTCCCAGCCCGCATCAAGCCGTCACGTGTGTTTTTTCAATATGCCGTTGTTCGAGGATACTCACATTTTACGCACAATAAGGTTAAGAAAAACACAGCATATATAGAAATATACAAAATCAAAAAAGGAATGTTACATAATTGTAGGGCGTAATATACTCCACACATGAAAAACAATACTGCAAAATAAACCGAATTGATCTCCGTCGCTGTCATTCCTTGCTTTTAACTATTTACTTCATATATACGCTTTATATTATATTCATGAGTATGCAAATAAGGTAATTTAATAAAACAAACTGGAAATAAAAGCACAATGTCCTATCTCCGATTTGGTACCAGTTTTATAGGTTTAGGACAAAAACTGGCTGTGATATGGACGATTTTGCAGGTACGGGCTATCATTACGAAAACTAGGGTGTTGCCATGGAAACGGTGAAAAGGGTACTTAAAGTTAATGCTATGGTCCTCAAATTGGATATTTTGTTTCCTGGGGATTTCGTCATCATGTTAAACTGCATTTGAAGTTATTTTCTGATATTTGTAGGATAAAAAATGAAAGGTTTACGTTATTTCTATACATTTTTTACTATTTCTAATGTTCTCATTAATATTCATGAGTATGCAAATACGGTAATTTAAAAAAACAATTGGAAATAAAAGCACAATGTCTGATCTTCCATTTGGTACCAGTTTTATAGTTTTAGGACAAAAACTGGCTGTGATATGGGCGGATTCGTAGGTATGGGTCATCATTACGAAAACTGAGGGATTGCCATGGAAACGGTTAAAATACTCATAGCCTAAAAGAATTTAAGTTTGAGTACATTCGCGACAGGACGCGTCTGATCAGGATCTATTATCTTTGCAAATACGATAACTCTTTACTCCATAAATGCAAAAGGAGTAGACCCAGATCAGACGTCTCCTAGCGGAATAAGTTGAACTTCGATATCTCGAACTTCAAGGGACTATATAGATTAGTTCGAGATAACAGAAGTTCGAGTTTGTAAGCTGGACAATTTCTCAAGTTCATAGCTTAATGCAGGTCTACAGTAATGCTGAAAGCTCATGCAGGAGCTTTCAGCATTACTGTAAAACTGCATTAAACTGTAAAATGTGTTTCTAGATATGCGTAGTGATACATTTTAGAGCAATTCTGTATTGTAAGATTTTGGAAGGATCGAACTTTTAGTTCGAGTTATCCCGAAGTTCGAGTTATCCAAGTCGAGATATCGAAGTTCAACTGTATTTATATTATAGGATTTTCAAGGGATTTTTTACTTGAAAAAAACCCCAACAAAACAACAACAACAACACACACTATCGATCCAGATCTATATCATGTCATAAACGACTATAGTGGATCCTGATCAAACGGCTCCTACATGATCCAAGCTGCTTATTACCTCATCCTCATCTCGATCCAAACTATTGCATAGGTAACCGTAGGTGCGAAAGAAGTCTCTTCTTTTAAATTTATTCCGGGACTGCCGGGGCCGGGTGGTTTTGGTCTTCAAATGACAATCACTTAGCCCCCTCGTCGCTATGGTTCGAATCCAAGTATGTGACTATCATGTGACGAAGCCTTCCAGCTGACTTGCGATAGATTAGTGGTTCTAGCTAGGTGGGTTTTTTTCTGTTCACTGAACAATGTAATCTGAAAAGCCTCTGTGCGAATCCATTTGTAATTGATGTGATTTAATTACTGTTAACGTGACGTAAAACCGCGATACAAACAATTAGCCCTTTCCCTCATGAATATGCATGTAGTCAATAATGACGTCATGAATATTAATAAGATTATTTTTATAATGGCATATGAACACAGGACATTTCGACTCACGAAGAAGCTGTAGAAACAGATCTATATTACAGAACCTGATCAGACGGCTCCTATAGGATCCGTCTGATCTCGGTCTACTCTGTTTTTCAGATGCGTCAAAATGCGCTTACATTAGGGAAAATATTAAACAAATAATCTTATCCCACTCTCCGCGACTTGACTATCATTTGCAAACAGCTTAGATCCAGTAGATACACCGATTAAATTGGCGTCTCATTAGGATCCAAGCTGTTTGACACTCAGTCTAAACCATTCGGTAAAATAAGGAAATGGGATAAATAAAACAAATTTCAAAGGAATAAAGCACATATATAGAAATAGAGATTGAGAAAAATAGTGAAGTCCTTGATCAGACGCCGCCTTGAAAAGGCGCCCTCTGATCTGAGGCTGCACTATTTGTCGTGGTGCATTTATGCGACTGCGGTGGTGAAAGGGTTAAGAAAAGGGAAATAATTGTTGTTGGTCTTGTATTATTCTCGGTTCGTCACAATAGAACCAGATCAGACGGCTCCTATAGGAACAGTCTGATCAGGGTCTGTTCTATTTGCATGTGAAACAATATAGATATGATTCTACAGTTTCTGCCATGGCCAAATAGTCCAGTGTTTATGTGAAATTATAAAAGAAATCTAATTAACATTAATCGTAGTAATAGTCGATAACAATGAAAAAAATAGTGCAAATGATCTCCGCTGATTTTTCTCGGTTGAAAAAAAGTCAGGAGTTAGGTGTTGGAAAATTGGTGGGACCGCACTATTTCTTACATGAATATTCATGGAGTAAAGGGTTAAGACGCGTGTCTTATTACATGAAACTTTTACCAGATGAATATTCATGTTAGAAATAATTTTCTGGATATTAATTAGATGCAGTTTTATAACTCGTGTATGAACAAAAGAAACCGTGGCCTCGATAGAAACGATATAATCAGATCTGTATTATTCTATAAACAAACAGAGCAGACCTTGATCAGACGAAAGTCGTTTCTTTTTTGCAAGGTCGTTAACCCATAACCCTATTCCTGTTGTATATTCATGTAAGAAATAATGACGTCATGAATATTAGTAAGATTATTTTTTATAATGACATATGAAAATAGGATATTTTGACTCAGACAGAAGCTGTAGAATCAGATGTATATTCCTCCATAAGCAAACAGAGCAGACCCTGATCAGACGGCTTTTTATAGGAGCCGTCTGATTCTGGGTCTACTCTGTTTGCAGATGCGTCAAAATGCGCTTACATAAGGGAAATGGTTAACTCCATTAAACGCATTTCTACATTTTTACAAACAGAGAAGACCCAGATCAGATGACTTCTGTGGGAGCGGTCTTATCAGGATCGGATCTGTTTGCTTATGATATAGTATAGATTATGATTCTACTGTTTCTGTCATGACAAAAAATGTCTGTGTACACGTGGTGTTATAACAATTAATCTACTTAATATTCGTGTTGTCCTTATGTCCTAAATGAATATTCGCGGATAAAGTTAATGGTTAAATTACAAAGATCCTCCGACTGCACTCTTTGTGACGTTCTTACATACATGTACGAGTATCAAATGTTCCATTTTTAATCGTCGTATAGGCTATATTAGACCATTACCTCATAAGCTATTTTAGACCATTACATCATAGGATATTTCTAGGTCAAATGTATTTGAATAAATCTACCTAAACGGAACATTTACTAGAGTAAATGAAAAAAAAATAGAATTATGTAATTTGAAACAATCGTGATTAATAGAGCATTTGCTCCTAGGGAGCAAATGTTCTGTTTTATCACAATGGTTTCAAACGAAAATTTACAGAGGTGTCGAAAGACGTCAATATGAGGGAATGGGGTCGAAAGGCGTCAATATGAGGGAATGGGATCGAAAGGCCTCAATATGAGGGAATTGGCTAATATGATTTTAGTCGTACGACATTTGGCTAAATCTTAAATGCTAGAATTACTGGGATTATTGGCTGTACGACTAGCAGTAATTGATCTTGTGATATCTTTTATCGATAATTACGATAATTCTGATCGTACTATATTACGTAACATGGGCCCCTGACATTAAAATGGATACAAAGAAGTTTTAACTTAATACACGTTGCTCAGGTTTGTAATATGCCGTATAACACTCAACTCATGGAATATATACAATATGTAACACCCACTCGTTTATTATTTTCTATACATCATGACAAGAATATATCTAGTTGTAACAAAACATTATCAATGACAGGAGCTGTAAATAAGATGCGTACTAATTCATTCATATGACTCTCTTATTTTTCTTCCAAACGTTATCTTATTTTTACTTATTAGAATCACCCTCCTACATTTATCTTGCTACTACTCATTAGCTACTCTCCGAGTCGATTCTAATGAGTATCAGAAAGATACGGTTTGGCTGGGAAATATCGTTAATACGTATTCTATCTACAGCCCTGAATAACAATTTCAACTATAACATAGAATGAATATAACAGCAACATGATCAACATGCAAACCAATCGGAATCCCTCGTCTGATTCCGGCAAGCCGATCCGGCCTCAGATGTATTTTAACATTTAGTTCTCAAACCTCCGCTTAATTCCGGTAAGCCGATCAGACCTCGGATGTATTTTAACATTTAGTCCGAACATCCTCGCCTTTTTCCGGAAAGGCGATGAGACCGCGGATGTATTTGAATATTTAGTTCGGAAACCCCCGCCTAATTCCGGCAAGCCGATCAGACCTCAAATGTATTTTAATATTCAGTTCGGAAACCCTCGTCTAATTCCGGCGAGCCAATCAGATCTCGAGTGTATATTTCGTGTGTATATTTACATTTGATCACGGACGCCTACATGCGACAGAGGCAGCTGTGACTTTGCCGACAACGTCGAGGGTTTCCGATTGCATGCATACAATAGAATAACATAATATACATATCCAAGATACACAAGTCAAATCAACCAATCGCATGGGTGTATCCGCATAAAGATCAACCTCGCTTACCCTTTCACAGCTCAAGTGGTAGGAAAGTGAGCGAATATGAGATTACGATTGCAAACAGTTCGGATCCAGATGAGACGCCGAGTAACTCGGCGTCTCATCAGGATCCAAACTGTTTGATACACTACAAGTTTTAGGGAAGAATTTGAAGGAAAGTCGACTCCGACGCTTTTTAAAACCATTAGTTTTCAATGCTGGAAATAAGTCGCTAACGTCCTTTGCAAACAGTGTAGGCCCAGATGAGAGGGTTCCTGGAAGATGACATAAAAGTCTATACTGTTTGTCATGTTAAACTTTTCTTTAAAGCATCCCTGAATATTGACGGTCAGCTTGACCTGTTTGGGTTTTGGAATACATCATTTGAATTTCAGCATTAAAAGTGTTTAAGTAGATATTGTTTGTAGACTGAAATTATTTTATGTCAAAAGGTGTTGGTAGAACAAGAATTTAGTTTTCCTAACATAATGCACGAAACTCTTCACAAACTCTATTGCCGTAAATACTCGACTGTTTCCGGCAAACTCGGAAAAGTACCTCGTATATATTCGTTCTAAAATACTCTCATTTGACTAGTGTTATTTGTCCAGTCAAAGTTCGGCCTCAATGATTATTCACCCTTTTTGACAATCTTATCAGTTCCTCAATTTTTTTTATTAAAATCGGTATTCCTTATTCTGCGATAAACTATAGAAGCAGCCCGTCAAAATGGCCACTTCTGTATTGTTTCCAAGGTGATTTACGTAGAAATCCCCGAGGTGTTCCGGTTGTACACCTGTATCACATTTTGAGACTTCTCTCCCTTGCATAAGTCGTTCTCTCCGACACAAGCAGATGTTGTCCTAGTCATTTAACACATGCATTTTGATGCCTTTACAAACAAGTAGATCCAGATCAAACGGATCCTGTAAGACTGGGTTGATCCAGGTCAAACCTGATTGCCCGTGATTTACATTTTGTGCCACAGTAAAAATCCTTTGCATATAATGCCATTATAAAACTCCAGCTAATTAATGTTCATGCATACATAATTTCTTACATGAATATTCACTAAGCAAAGGGTTAACAGAATACGAACCGTATCTGATGCTTGCTTTAGTCTGTGAATATACATGTAAGATATATAAAACATAAGGGTCTATGCTTATAAAACCTTTAGTTGAGTCTGAGATCGTTTTCAAGCTTTTGATTGTTCAGATTTGAGCCTTTGGCTCAAATCTGACCAATCAAAAGCTTGAGAACTCAAATCTGACCAATCAAAAGCTTAAAACATGATAAGAATATTAATTGGCCGTGTTATTTTGGTCTTGACAGAAACTGTAGAATCCAGGGACGTAACTAGCGGAGTTCGTAATATCAATCTGAAAGGTCACCTTGTGAAACAATTGTGATAAATAGAGCATTTGCTCCTGAGGAGCAAATGCTCTATTTATATCACAATGGTTTCAAAACCACAATTCTAAGTGTTCCAGGGGGAACATTTCCTCGGACCCCTATACCACGGTGCGTATTTGTATTCATCTACGCTCCTGGTATATGAACAAAGAACTTTTCGGCCTTGACAGAAACTGTAGAATCATGGCTATATCACCCCATAAGCAAACAGAGAAGACTCTGATCAGTCGGTTCCTAAAGAAGCTATCTGCTCTGGGTCTACTCTGCTTGTAAATGCGTTAAAATGCGTCTCCAATATATTTAGATATACATGTAAATGTACACTTTGGTCATACCATTTATCACACAAGATTACATATCAAGTGGTTCTTCTCAGCCTTCATCCAAACGCAAGAAACAAATACAGTTGAACTTCGATATCTCGAACTCGGATTACTCGAAGTACGGGATAACTCGAAGTATAAGTTCGGTTTCTCAAAAATGTACAATACAGGGTTGTTCTAAAATATATCACTACGAATATCTAGAAGTACACGTTACAGCTTAATGCAGGTTTAACGTAATGCTGAAAGCTCCAATAGGACCTTTCAGCTTTATTTAAGACCTGCATTAAGCTGTGAACTTGTTCAGATCAGAATCGGATAACTCGAACCTCCGTTATCGCGAAACCGTTGAAGTGCGATATATCGAAATTCAACAGTACACAACATATATACATGTATGTGTCGCAGTTCGTAACCATTATGTGAATATGTGTAGTAAAGTCTCTCTAAAACAACAACTCAAACAATTTAGTTGTTTACTTGTATCTCTCTAATACCTTCAGTGCAATTAAGACAGGTATGTGATAGAGTATGTAGTTCGGCGTTTCATCAGGAGCCAAACTGTCTGACATTCTGTTTATCTTTTTTATAAACGAGTGTATTATAGCTCCTAGAGTGCTTTCAGTGTTATTTTCTGCATTAAGCTACCGCCTGCTTCAAAAATCCAATACCAGACATCTTTAGTTTTACTGTTTTTGGCTGCATTAGCTTAACCCATTCCTTTATAAGCTATTTTTAGACACAATCTCTTTCAATAAATCTACCGAAAAGGAGCATTTACTAGAGAAAAGGGAGAGTTTAAAAATTGCATAGTTTTGAAACCAATGGGATTAATAGAGCATCTGCTGCACAGGATCAAATGCTCTATTTACCACAATGGTTTCGAAAAGTGACTTTTACCGAGACATCTAAATGTGTCAATATGAGGAAATGGGTTTAGAAAATAGAACAGGCAATTCGTTTTTAAAACAATATTATGCCCATTGAAGTAATTGGGCTGCGAAAGCAGCCCACAATTATACGGCTTTGAATTTTGACCATGCGTTTCTGCGTTCCTGTGTTTCTATAAAAGCCAATCTTTTTTAATAACTATGGGTTACTGTGAGACAAGCTTTTATTTATATACATTCATTTATTTTACTTATTTTGATTCATCCATTTTTTCTAAGCGGGGACAAATATTTTTGTCGAGGTTATTTGCTTCTTTTCTGCCATTGAAAATGCTAGTGTATTAGGTATAACTGATTTAAAAGCACGCCCCAATTGTAACAGTCAGTGTGGCCGAAGGGTTATAACGGTGGCCTAGGAAACGTGAGGTTGTTGGTTCGATCCTCGGCAGAAGCTAACTTTTTTTTTCTCTCATTTTTTTTGTTATCACCCTTAGTTTACGTGCTTTTGGTTTAAATACAATTTTGTACAAAACATTGTAAAAGTATAAGTCCTTTGTTTGAATTTTGTCTTTGGTAAAGTTATTTAGCCGAGACCTTTTACTCGTGGTTTTGTTGACCGTTTTGAATATTTCACCATTGTGCATGAATACTATTGATCTGTGACGTAATGTGTATTATTGGTGTCATACACAGGTATCATGCATCATGGCTCATTAAAACATTCCCCAGTTTCTGCTGTTAATTTATACATTACAGTCATGTTTTCCCAATGTATATGTTAATTAAAACTACTCAACAATATTGCTCCCTCTTTTTCTTCTATCCTGCTTAAAGACGCTACGCAGCCATTTTACGCTTGCGTAAAACCTTGCTTGTACTGTTTTGAAATTGTTTATTAAAATGCCCTTGAGCAACTGTTAACGCATTTGTGAAACAGTTCTTGTGTTTAAAAAACAAATGTTTTTACGATGCCTCGGACACATACGGAACAAATCGGAACACCTCGGGAGCAAATCAAAATACCGCCGATTTGTTACCATTGATTGGCACGCATACGGTTAATATCTAATACGGGGACCAATAACTTTCGTTCTTAGTGAGCGTCACTGTGTCTGTAAGAAGGCAGATTGATGTGAACATAACTTACAATGAAGATGATCTTCCAAAACGGGAATTAATATAATACATACATACTTGAATTGCTCTGATCTAATATTTCGACCACTCAGGACCTTTATCAAAGATTATCATGATAATCTTTGAAAAAGGGCCATTAGCGGTGGAAATATTAGATCAGAACACAACTTTCAAGTAATCATAAACTATTTATTTCACTGATACACATTTAACCCATTCCCTCATATAAACGTGTTTTCACGCATTTGCAAACAGAGTAGACCCAGATCAGACGGCTCCTACAGGAGCCGTCTGATCAGGGTCTGCTCTGTTTGCTTATGGAATTTGAAAAATCTGTTTCATTAGTTTCTGAAATGGCTACATGTACAAAGCACCACCGTCCATATTTCATGAGAACTATTTTGTCCATGAATATTCAGTAGGTATTGAAATTTGGAATAAACATAGAACAGGGAAAGGGTTAAAGCATTTCCAAACAACAGAGTAGACCCAGATTAGACTGCTTCCTACAGGTGACGTCTGATCATGGTCTGCTCTGTTTGCTTATGGAATACTGAAAAAAAGCTTGTTCTACTGCTTCTGCCATGGCCAACCATTCATGTGTTCATGTTATTAAAGACATTAAGCTCATTATTATTCATGTCATTATTTCGTTCATGAATATTCATGGAGTAAATGGTCAAAACTATAAAAGCTTGCTGTTGAAATATCAGTGTTGCTGGTGCTATTCGCCTGCGTTTTAGACCAATTCGTAGGCGGTTATGTCCCGTACGTGTTCACGATTTCGCATTAACTAATTACGAGTCGCGATAGAAAACCATTATTATTGCCTCACAAATACGTTATTCAGAGACACGAAACAGTGTTATCTCAATGGTCGTGAGCTATCTCCATAAATGAATTAGTTACAGACATATTATCTTTAACCCTTTCAGCGCTGAATTTTCAGAGTGGAACGGTCCATCACTATTTAAAGATAGAGTTCATTCAGTATAATAGGGTGGAAATTGCGAAGTCCTCTGATATGAGTATACACTGTTTGCAAATGACAATGCACCCTCTTCCGGCCCCTCGTAGTCTGTTTTATACCATTCCTTAACCCATTTGCTCCCACGATCCCATATATGGGATGTAGACAAACAGTGTAGACTCTGACCAGACGCCGCATTATGCGGCGTCTGGTCAGAGTCTACACTGTTTGCTGATAGGAATTTCAATATCAAGCAAAACGAAATTGAAAATTAAGGCCAGACACCCCTTAGATAAAAAAAAATGGACCAGTCCAATATATAAACATGGAAGAATCCACTGGGCGAAAATGGGTTAAGATCGATCTCAAACTCGGTTAACTCGAACCTTGGCAACACATCTGACAGCTTAATGAATGTCAAAATGGATGCCGAAAGCTCCTATAGGAGCTTCAAGCATCACTGCAGTAACTTGTGAATTTAATAAATTGTTCATATTGGCTATTAAGTGTTTCTAAACACAATCGGAAAACCTTGTCTACTTCCGGCAAGGCCGATCTGATGTGACGTAATATATACTGCCGAGGATTTCCGGTTAATCTAAACGATTGAAAGTCGGGAACTAGAGTGAACCACGACACACATAACTACACCGATCTACATGTATTTTGAGCATGTTCAGAGTACAACCTTTCTGCGAAGCCATGGACATTATTCACTAACGGGACCAGAGGTTATAAAACTTGAGCCTGGGTTTTCATTTTAAGTATTTCATTAGACAAATTGGTCGGAAGCTTAATATCTGACCAATCAGGTGCTTGAGAATGAAATCAATCTCAATCACAATGTTTTGTTATCTCCAGGGATGATGAGTTGAAATTCTAGACTGAGACCCAAAAGCTTGCAAATTATATAGTGTTGTGAGTTCACTATTTCTTAAAATATGCATCTAAAGATGGCGCGTGACGTCATTTGTTTGCAATAATGCATATACCACATAACCTGTCTTCACCCTTTCCCTGTTCTATATTTGTTTCAAATTTCAATACCTACTGAATATTCATGGATTAAATAGTTATAATGAAATAAGGAAGGTTGAATAGTGTAGCCATTTTAGAAACTAAAGAACCAGATCTATCAAATTCTATTAGCAAACAGAGCAGACCTCTTCTAGGAGCTTTCTGCATTACTTTCACATATCTTTAAGCATCGACCTGTCTAAAACATTTTCGTTACTAAAACTTCGAACTATCAAGTTAATAATGTACTTTTACAAAATGGTAAGCATTCACCTATATTTAAATTTGCCGTTTCTGAGTCTCAAACTTAGACTCAAATTAGGGTCTCAGTTTATTCTCAAGTATCTGATTAGTCAGAGTTTTAGCTTGCTCAAAATCTGACAGATCATATGCACGGAAATGAATTCAGTATCAGGCTTAACATTATATAACCCCGGGCCCAGGTGCAACATGGAAAATGCCGCTCAAGGCAATTGACTATTTTTTGAGGATGTGGACTATTCCAATTAACTGTAACAAAATACACGTGGCTTACAAGAAACGTTAACAACATTTAAACTCATTCTATAGTGTCTAACCCCTTTTTGTGACAAATGCACAGGTACCAGTATCAAAATGGCTATGTGGCTCAGAGATGTGGACATAAATATGCATTACATGTATGAGTAAAACGTTTTAATCCCATCTTTCTACTATTCATTGGAATCGTATTGGAGAGACAATTCTAATAAGTATGAGCAAGATTTGACTGAGAATTAATATCAGGTTTTGATAAACCTGTGCGCATCTCATTACAAACAACCCAAGTGATGTGATGTACAGTAGAGCATGTCTTAACCCATTACCTCATAGGCTATTTTTAGATACAATCTCTTTGAATAAATCTACCGAAAAGGAGCATTAACTAGAGAAAAGGAAAATTTAAGATTTTGTAGTTTGAAATCATTGTGATAAATAGAGCATTTGCTCCTATAGGAGCAAATGCTCTATTTATCACAATGGTTTCACAAAGTGAATTTTAAAGAGTCGTCAAAAGTCGTAAATATCAGGGAATGCGATATTCATTTATTGAACAGAATAGTCTTAAAAACAGGTGATTGCTTAATGCAGGACAGGAGTACTTTTAACCTGCATTAAGCTACCACCTGCCTTATATGCCCATAATTATACCAGCGATTGATGGTCGCTTAAGACTTCTATATGAGCTTTCTGCAATACATTTGACCTGCATTAAGCTACTACATAGCTGCCTTATAGGTCCACAATTATATCTCTTTTTGACTGTCGCTCAAGAAAGGTTCTACTGTACAAGCATAAGGAAAATTCATACTGGACCATGCCGCCAAATAGATCCACATATGTCAGTATTTAATGAGTAAATGGTCAAACCTTTACTCCATAAATATGCCTTTCTGCGCTTTTTCTGTAGGAGTCTTCTGATCAGGGTCTGCTCTTTTTGCTTATGAAAAATATAGTTATGATTCTATACTTTATGCAATAAACATACATTCCGATATTCATTTCATTAATATTCATGATTTCTTATCTTACATATTCATGGAGGGAAGGGTTAAGCAGGGATCAATATTAATTTCCACATGTATACATGCCACAAAATCAGTTTGATACCACAACCTGTGCGCTAAGGTGGATCTAATCACAGGAATGTTTCGATTTACGCCATATAAACTCCTTCTATATACATTTCATATGACAATTATATCAATAGATGACGGTGGTTATTCAAATACTTAAATCATCATTTCTCCACAAACCCCTATGTTGTGACGATTCTTCAGAATTGTCTCCTCGATGTCAAGATTCTAATGCTGGTCACAATGTAGGGTTTGGTTGAGAAACAAAATAGCTATTTTTGAAAATGTTATAAGTAACACAATTTATCCAGGCCTCTGTTAATATAAATGCAATGGTTTTGTTATATTTGTATAACATTGGATCAGCTTTGATACTCACTGCTTCTACATGTAGTTATCACTGAAGAAAAACATTTTGAGAATTTAACACATTGCCCCCAGTGACGCATTTTCGCATCTCTATAAATTTCACATTGTGAAACCATTGTGATAAATAGAGCATTTGCTCCTATAGGAACAGATGCTCTATTTATCACAATGGTTTCAAATTACAAAATTCTAAAACATTCCTTTTCTCTAGTTAATGCTCCTTTTCGGTAGATTAATTCAAAAAGGTTGGATCTAAAAATAGCCTCGAAGACAATGAGTTAATACAGTAAATCCCCTTTAAACAGGGATCTACTCTGTTTGCAAAGGCATGAAAACGGGTTTATATGAGGGAAGGGGTTAAACCCTATTCATGTGATAACGTATGCCCTGATTTTACTGCCAAAGAAGATCCACGCTGTTTGCCAATGAACAACATTTCCAAACTGCTTCGATTCAGCTAAGGCGTCAAACTATTCAGATGTTTACTTTCAGTTAAAACTGATTGGCTAGACTTCAGTCAAAGTTTTCACGTCAGTCAAAATCTGGCCAAACAAATGCTTAACCCTGTCCCTCATATTAATGTTTTTACACGCACTTGCAAACAGAGTAGACCCAGATTGATCAGACAGGTCCTATCGGAACCGTCTGAACAAGGTCTGCTCTGTTTGCTTATGAAATTATAATAGATCTGACTCTACAGATTCTACCAAACTCAAGAAATCCTAAAACCTTGTACATGTGCTATTATGCAAATTCAGTTGATTAATATTCACGATGTTATTGTGATGTTATTATTTGTCGTCGTTTGCTCATGAATTTATACTAGATCTGATTCTTACAGTTTCTATCAATTCAAAATAATCCCAGTGTACACGTGCCGTTGTAAAATTAACCCATGACATCATATGCTATATTTAGATACAACCTCTTTGAATAAATCTACCAAAAAGGAAACATCAACTAAAGAAAAGGAAATTTTTAGAAATTTTTAGTTTGAAACCATTGTGATAAATAGAGCATTTGCTCCTATAGGAGCAAATGCTCTATTTATCACAATAGTTTTAAAAAGTGACTTTTACCGAGTCGTCAAACGTCGTCAATACGAGGGAATGGGTTAACTAATAATGACATGATAATCCTATAGCCAAAAGGTAAAGCCGTTAACACGGTGAAAATACCTCAATTATTCTCTTAACTGAAAACTGGGTACTGCGAGATTATTTTACGTCACACATATACGTAACAACGAATCCTTATCGTGCATAATGGAGTTTTTAGAACTCTTTCGCTGCCAAGCATTTTGCCTGCAAAATTATCATCTGTCAGTTTTTTTCTCTCAATTTTCTTCTCTTTTTTCTTTTGGTTTAACAAGATGTGTTGTGAAACATTATGCCCCCGATTATCGTTAATATAAATTTGACCCGTAACTTGACCTTGATATATGACCTTGACCTTAAAAACTCACCCCTGAAATGTTTGCTTCCATAAGTTGCACATGCATGCCAAGTTTGAAGTACGTATGTGCAATGGCTACAAATTTATCGCCAACGTTATAGTTGTCCATAAACAAACCAACAGACCAACCAACAAACCAACCAACAGACTAGCAGACAGGGCAAAACCAATATGCCCCAACCTTTGATCGGGGGGGGGGGGGGCATAAAAATACAACCACATCAAACAGTTTGGATTCTGATAAAAAGTTGGGCTACTTGATGTCTTATCTGGATCAAAACTGTTTGTAAAGCCAATTACAGTTGAACTTCGATATCTCGAACTCGGATAACTCGAACTTCGGGATAACTCGAACAAAAAGTCCTTGTAAAACTTACAATACAGAATTGCTCTAAAATGTATCGCTACAGGTATCTAGACACACATATGACAGCTTAATATATGTCTAAAGTAATGCTGAAAGCTCCTACAAGAGCTTAATACATGTCTAAAGTAATGCTGAAAGCTCCTACAGAAAGCTCCTTTTCAGCATTATTTTAGACATGTATTAAGCTGTGGTCTTGAAAAGTTGTTCAGATTAGAAATCGGATGACTCGAACTCCTCCTATCTCGAACTAATTTGTACGGTCCCTTGAAGTTCGAGTTATCGAAGTTCAACTGTATATATAGTAAAAACCCTCTAAACCGGAACTGTAGTAGATAAGAATTCAGATACTTTTAGGCAGGTGGCTGCTTAATGCGGTGTGAAAGTCATTAAACTGTCACCAGTTTCAAGGACCGATTTTCAAACTAAACAGAACGCCAGGTTTATAGGGTTTTACCGTATTTTGCATTTGGCAGCGAAAGAAGAAACAGAATATCGCAGTTTTGTCTTAATTATAACATAACACTAACAAGAATTACTACATGTAACCCATACTACATGTACAATCTTCTGAATCACATGTGACTATCATACGGTGACTATCGTATTCTATAAATAGTTTTAATGAGAAAGATTACACCTATATGACGTCATAACAGCAATCAGTAAATATATAACAAAATAGTTTTTACAACACTTTGATTTCGGATTTCAGGACCTGTGACTGTGTCCTTTATCGATGAAACCATTTTTTTCCAGAAAAAGATCCATCTAAGTGACATCTATTTGAAACAAAAACAATGGATATCACTAAATTTTGTTACTTTGATAAATTACAGATCTAATTTCGAAAACTCGGAATGAGAGTGGAGTCCTGGGACCGAGCTTTATTAAACATTTTGCTCGAGTCAGGGTTCATTTTCAAGCATCTGATTGGCCTTTGCTCAAATTCAGACCAATAAAATGTTTGGGAAAGGACTCAGGCTCAGAAGTGTTATAACATCGGAGCCAGAACTATTTTGTTATATCATTACTTCCCGTTGGAGGACTCACTATTATATGTAAATATATATCTAGATCAATTTCATATAGAGCCTATTTTGCCTTTATTGCATCATATATCCTTGTCATCGTCCGAGTAATAAATATGTTCGTGGGATTCTTTTTGTACGAACTCCGGCCTGGTTTCGTACACTGGCCGTTCGTACTGCGCAAAATAGTCGTTGGCTATGTTTACGGGCCCGTCGTATCCATAGCCAGGGTCGTTTATCACGTTGCCGTTGGGTTTCGTGGTCCCGTTCTGTTTCTTAAAGTTGGTATAGTCGTTACTATAATTAGAACTGTCATCATAAACGTCACCATTTTGCTGTTTAAAATTCTGCTTACTTAAACTTCCGTAAGAATTGAATTTATCATCTGCTTTGAGTGTATCTTCAGGTTTCCAGTTTTCCTCTTTTGGCGGGTCGGCCCAGACTTGTTTCTCGCCCGAAGCGAACACAGCATAGAAGATAACACCAGCAAAATGAACACAACTAGCAATGATGAAAACATGTTCCCAATCATCCGCCGTCTGCAATTAAAGAATGTAATAGACGTATAGATACCTACATCACAAGCATATACATACACGTATAATATCCTTGCAAACAGTGAATATCCAGATGAGAAACTCCTTTAGGATGTCTCTCATCAAGGTCTGCACTGTTTGCCATGAACATCTTTTTCTTTAGAAAACAGATCTAGCTACCTGAGTATTGGCCTGTTTTGATTTTGGAAATGTTGCCTGCAATTTATACGGAGTCTACAATGTTTTAAAAAGTTACTGGATAAAGAAAATCATGTACAGAATTTTCATAAATTAACCAAACACTTCATATAGATGGATTAAAAGGCCTTTGCAAACAGAGTAGCCTAAACCAAGTCTGCCATGTTTGCTTAAGATTATATACTCGTACACTTGTAGATAATTCAAATTAGTATCAATGTCAGTCTGTAGTACAGGTGGCAGCTTAATGCAGGGTAAAACGTCATGCTCCTTTTGGGAGCTTTCTGCATGACTTTCATCCTGCATTAAGCACCGACCTGTCTCAAACTATATCTAAATTATTCTCTACTACACGTCTGGTTTAGAGGGACCCTAGTGTAGCGTGGTCAAACAGGCGCTAGTACCGAATCTACAATTTCTGTCACAGGCAATAACTCCTTTGTTACTCCTATCCTTGTTCTATGTTATTTCTTCCCCTGTTCCAACATTTTCCCTGTTCTATGTTATTCTAAATTTCAACACGTTTTGAATAGTCATGGACAAAATAGTTATAATGAAATATGGAAGTGGAAACATTGTAGCCATTTTAGAAAGTAAAGAAACATATTTTTCAAATTCATTAGCAAATAAAGCGGACCCTGATCAGGCGGCTCCTAAAGAGCTGTCTGATCTGGATCTGCACAGTTTGCAAATGCGTGAAAACACGTTTATATGAAGAGAATTGTTATTAATGCTTCATTAATATTCATATATTATTTATTTTCATGAATATTAAACAGGGACGGGGTTATTAAGTCTAACTAACTATTTCTCATTATTTCTTACCTTGTGCTTTCTGAGGGCTTCAGTCACGATTGGGCACAGCATTCCGGCAATTGTCCCGAACCCATTGCTGAAGCCCATGAGGATACTGGCGTACCTGGGCGCGATGTCCAAGTGATTCACATTGAAACCTGCAAATATGAACCAGTTTGTGAGCTCGCACTTTACATAACCAGTCCATCACGTGATCTTAGCAGGAGGGTAGCTTAATCCAAATGTAATGTACATGTACACACTGTGACTATAGGGTACCGATGGCATTAGAATTGTGTTGTTGTGAAATCATTTTGATAAATAGAGCATTTGCTCCTATAGGAGCAAATGCTCTATTAATCACAATGCTTTCAAGGGCGACTTTTACAGAGGCATTACAAGGCATCAGTATGAGGGAATGGGTTAAACCTTACAAGACAGAACGTTTATCAAAGTCTATCTCACCCCTTTAGCCTTCGAGTTTTGCTACATTTAAGCAATACTAATATTTTCACCTTTCAGGTTGATGGTACGCACGTGCGTAAGTGCGTATCGCTAGCTACACCCCTGCTTATTGTTTTAAAAACAATTTGCACAGACTCAACCAAACCGAGTCTAAATTTTTCTCTTTTGGCTTTGTTGTTTTGCTGTCCAATGATCTACAATATGTACTTTTATATAATGTATGTAATTCACAACAGCAAGTGTTACATGCTGGTTTTGCGGTCGTAAAATGTCGCCCCATATTTAATTATCTGTGTTGTTATATATTCTGGTCTTTTCCATGTTTTTAGTTATGAAAATTGAATACCAATTAAGCTGGTGCTAGAGGGCGCGAGTAGTGTTGCATTTTTAATTAGTGCTCTTGCACAGACTCAATAAAACCTAGTCTGCAATATAGTCGGCAATTTTCTCATGTCCCAATGATGTTGTTTTTCTTTAGACGTAGCTGCTACATTCAGAATGTTTGCAAACAATGTAGACAAATTAATCATGTACTCCCTGTGGCTTTATAAACAGAGTATACATGTACCAAGATTAGAAGGCTTCAGAAATACGTTTGGCCAATATATATCTGATTCTAAAGTTTCTGTCATGGGCCCTATGTTATAAAACTTCTAAGTTTGAGTCTGAGATCATTTTCAAGTATCTGATTGGTCAGATTCTAAGCAACCTCAGAATCTGACCAGTCAGATCCTTGCGAATGATCTCAGACTCAAGCAAAAGGTTTTATAACCTCGGGGCCAGGTCAATATTTTCTGCATTCAACTACCGTTAAGAAATTTCAAGGAAACTACTTGATGTAGGTGCTTATCTTACCAAAGGAAGATTATATGATGGTAAAAAGATTATGAGCTGTCTGATTTGGGTTTATTCTGTTTGCGAAGGTGTTAAAATGCTTATATATCCAATTATACCATAAATACGCCTTTCTACGCCTTGGAAAACAGAGTAGACCCAGATCAGACGGCTCCTATAGGAGCCGTCTGATCAGAGTCTGCTCTGTTTGCTTATGCAAATAATATAGATACATGTATGGTTCTCATGTTTCTGCCTTGGCAAAAATTTCATGTGTAAATATGCCAAGATATCATTATTTCTTATACAAATATTCATGGAGTAAAGAGTTAATGCATTTACATTTTTTTTTAAAAAAACCCAAATATTCTGAAAATGGCAATTTTCTTCCAGTTCTTCCCAAAGTGTAGACCCGAGTGTCAGTTTGGATTCTAGCGATATGCCGAGTTACTAAGCGCTTCATCTGGATCTTAACTTTTTGCAAATCTCACTTCTGTTGCTTCCCGTAAATCGTAGTGTTTGCATTAGTTTTGATCTGAAATCTCGATATACTAACCTAACATGGAAACAAAATGTGTAGACCCAGACAATGTCATCAAGCGTTTCTAATTGCCTTTTTGCCAAATCAAATTAGTATATAGTAAACCCCCTATAAACCAGAATTATAGTAGAAAGGAATTTTGATAATTTTAGGCAGGTGGCTGTTTAACATGGGAAATGTCTTGAAAAAAGCTCATAGAAGAGCGTTCTGTATGACTTTCACACTGCATTAAGCTGCCATCTATTTACAAAACCGATATGTATACTAAAATTAACCCTTTCGCTGCCAATGCCGGGTCTCTGTTTACCTATGCAAACAGTTTGGATCCAGATGAGACGCCGAGTAACTCGGCGTCTTATCAGGATCCAAACTGTTTGTTACTGTTACTATGTTTTTGAAACAAAAATGAAGAAAATCAAAAGAATGAAAATTTGTGCCAGACGACAAAGTAAGCAGACGACAGAGTTTGGCAGCGAAAGGGTTATGGTCCGGTTAAGTGGGTTTTTACTGTGCATATGTACCGCAAATAAGCCCGCATGAAATTTACATCAGACCAAGTCATTATCAAACGCTGGTGTAATTGTTTTAGTAAAATGTTTCATCTGAATTCTGAGTGGTTGGCATGTTGATTGAATAGCGACTATAATAATTCTACAAATGGAATACAGATGGATCCCTTGAGACTTCCGCTAAAAATAATTGCTCCCCTTGAAGTCTGCTACAACGAGGTTATGGCGATAAATATTTGGAAATATTGGCAACGCATAGCTTAATATTGTCCCCATGGACCGGGCTAGTGTATTTTATGCCTAATACTGGAAGAGGGCGCTTTCAGGAAATGCTATTACTCTGTTAGCCTGACAGATTATTATGAATATTACTGGAACATGAACATAACTAACTTCCACAGCAATGCAATTGGCAATGCAACAGTATTTTAACGACTGCAGTTATTCTTTACAAGTAGTTATTTTAACGAAACAATCTAAACAATTCCTTTTGCTCGTAAAGAGGAATGGCAAAAACATTCTGGAAAGCATCTGCCTTCAATCATTCATAATCTATTGGTTGCTCGCCGACCATAGGAAAACAAAAAATTTCTGTTTTGTTCCTCAACTATTTTCCTCATACAAAACACGTTTTGATGCCTTTGCAATCAGAGTAGACCCAGATCAGGAGCCATCTGATCTGGTTCTGCTCAGTTTGCAAATGCACGAAAATATGTTTATTTGAAGGAAAGGGTTAACAAGACTGTACCAAATTCATACTGTATACATGTATAGCATCTGACCAAGGTCTACTCTGTTTGCTGGCGTAATTATATAGTTTCTGCTTATACCAAAATATCCTGTGATTATATGACATTATAAAAAGCCAGCTAATAAATATTCATGATGTATTTTTTAATATAGTTGAATTCCGATATCTCGAACTTCAAGGGACTATTCAATTTACTTCGAGATAACAGAAGTTCGAGTTCTCAAGTTTACAGGTAAGTGCTGGTCTAAGGTAATGCTGAAAGCATTACTTTAGACATGAATTAACTAATTTCCTCCTAGACTATTTTTAGACCCAATCTCTTTTGAAAAAAATCTACCGAAAAGGAGCATATTTAACAATCGAAGAGGGGAATTTTAGAATTGTGTAGTTTTTAAAGCATTGTGATTAAAAATAGAGCAAATGCTCTATTTATAACAATGGTTTCAAAATGTGACTTTTGCAGAGGCGCAAAAAGGCGTCACTAGAACAGAATGTGTTAAACTGTAACATGTGTTTCTAAATATGCGTAGTGATACATTTTAGAACAATAATATACAGTGCTCCCACTCTACAACGACACCCTTTGGGATACGAAGATTGTATGTGTTGTTCAGAGGGAGTTGTTATAGGGAGGGAAAATCAAACATAATTAGCTTGTTTGCAGATCCCCAGATAAGGTCTATTTCGAGAACTAAAACCGTTATGCCTCAATCAAGACCTACGTTGTGACCACTCTTTAGAATCGTCACAAAGTGACGATTCTAAAGAGTGGTCACAACATAGAGTTTTATGGAGGCATAAAGAAAATACGATGGAAAAAGGTTGTTCCTGGAGCCTTGTTATTTCGGAAACAGTGACATGCGTTGTTGTAAGGAAGTAATCGTTATTGTGAGGGCCGTTGTAGGGAGGGAGCACCGTGTTGTAAATTTTGGACGGACCGAGCTTTTTAGTTCGAGTTATCCCGAAGTTTGAGTTATCCGAGCTCCAGCTATCGAGGTTCCGCTGCACAAGTTGAATGATGAAACAACTACTGTCTGGGTATACCTTGATATGATATTTCCATGTCGTTGAAAAAAATGAAATATTACTTTCAGGGTATCTGATCTGGATCCACACTGTTTGCAAACACCCACCAGGTGGCGTTTAGCACAATACTGGCTAACCGCATAACGCTTCCCCAGTTGGATATTCACGTAAGAAATAATGAATATCATGAACATGTATAAGCTGTACTTTTATAATGGCATACGTACACAGGATTTATCTATATTGGTAGAAACTGTGGAGTACGGTCTATTATAATTACACACATGTATATACAAACAGTGCAGACCCTGATCAGACGGCTCCTACTGGAGGACCCTCCTGTCTCATTGAGATAGACCTCATTTTGGTGGCTGCTTTAGAATTTGTTTTCCCGTACTTGCAAACGATCGATCGATCGATCATCATCATCATTACCACCACCATTACCATCACCATCATCGTCATCATCATCATTACCACCATCACACTACCACAACCACCACAAACACCACTAAACCACGACCACCACAATCATCATCATCGTCACCATCCCCATTACAATCATCCTCCTCCTCTTCCTCATCATCATCATTACCACCACCACTACCATCATCATCATCATGGTGAGCATCATTGTCATCTTCTTTTGATATTTCCAATCTCAATCGGTTAATTGTTTTTATTCCTACTGTTTTCTTCTTTGTAACTAATCTCTGTAATTCACTACAGGTGGGTAAACCGTACATTCAAATAAGATAGTATTATCGGTATTTAAAATAGGTGGAAACTTAATGCAGGATGAAAGTCATGCAGAAAACTCCTCTAGGAGCTTTCTGCATGACTTTCACCTAGCATTAATAAGTCTCCTGCCTAAATAGCTCTAAATTATTCTCCTGATAAGCGAGGTTTGACTGCGGCGTAAGACCGGTTATTTCTAGCTCACCACAATAAAACTCGAACCACTTACCTGATATGGCAAAGCCGCTGAACCCAACGGCGAGAGTAAGACACACCACTGCGGTGGTAGTGTTACGAGTAAAACCGACTCCGAGCAAAAAGATGGCTTCCATACCAAAACCTGTAAAGCAAAATCAAAAAGTAAATTCTCTCTTAAGAGTGACCGGGAATACGTAAATACGCATTTACAAACAAAATAAACCCCAGATACTGTTTGTATATAGTTTGTAAACAATTTCAATACAATTTGCTAAATTTCTTATACATTTTTTTAATTGTTTCTATATAATTTTTTAAATTTCTATACATCTTTCTACATAATTTCTGTAGATTTTCTTAATTTTTAAACATTTTTTTAAAAATATTTTCTACACAATTTTCTAAATTTGTATATTTTTTCTAACAATTGCTATACAAATTTCTACATAATTTCTAAAGATCTTTTTTAATTTTTTATCACTTTTTAAAAAATATTTTATACAAAATTATCTACTTTTTTCTAGTAGAACCTCATTAAAGAAAACTCCAATCGGAGCCCTGCATTCAGCTACATGTACCAACTGCATTAAAGCTCCGGACTTAAAACTTAATTTAATGATCGCTGTTGAGACAGGTTACTGTAAAAGTATCTTGCTGTCATTTGTTACATTTTTATACATTTACCTCCGCAATTGAATACTTTTCTGACAACTGTTGTGGACAAAATGCCCCTGCGTCGCAAAAAATCAGCCAGGAATCCTCCTATGGGGACAATGATAGCCATGGTAAGATGGGGTAACGCTGCCAGAAAACCTCCCTGAAATATTCAAGGAACTGTCAATAAAACCTGCTTTCAAGTACCGTTTACTGGATAAACCCAATAGTCATAGAAAGCCTGTGGTGCTTAATGCAGGGCCAATGTAATGCAGAAAGCTCATTTGGGCCTACATTAAGCTGCAGTAGTGTGAATGTATATATAGTTGATATGTGACCGATATACGATAAACGATTTCGATATATCACCGATATACGATAAACGATACATGTACGCACGCGACGCGTAGAAATGGACAACTAATTTACGTACACGTACAGTTAAGCCAATGGTTAAATATCCATGTATATATTGAAAAGTATAGTTGGACTTAAATCTCTCGAACTTCAAAGGACCATACAAATTACATCGAGATAACAGATGTTCGAGGCATTCAGTTTATGATTTCAATTTCTCAAGTTCCCAGCTAAATGCAGGTCGAAAGTAATGCAGGAAGTTCCTATAGGAACTTTCAGCATTTCTTTCGCCCTGCATTAAGCTGTCACGTGTGTTTCTAGATATGCGTAGTGATACATTTTAGAAAAAAAGTCTGTATTGCAAATTATCTCAATAGTTATCTCAGTTCACTAATGAACAATTAATAAATTGATCACCTCACGAATATTGATTAACTTAATAATTATGCTAAGTATAAAACAATGAAAAAGGAACTGATGGCTTTGACAAAAACCTGCAGGTTGAGATCTAGGTTATATCATTCCAAATGCAAACAGAGTAGATCCTGATCAGACAGCTCCTACAGAAACCCTCTGTATGGGCCTGCGTTGTTTGCAAAGCCGTGAAAATGCGTTCATATGAAGGAAAGTGTTAACATTCTTTTGGGTAACGCCAGTGGTAGGGGTGGTTCGGATATTTCGGATAAAGAAAAACTTTTCGGAACGTTATTGTGCATATTTTAGACAATATACTTTAAGCAATTCTGAACTTCGTTTCTCTTTTTGCATTTCTACTTTTGTTTTCGAAGGATCACCCATTTTCAGAATATATTTCTAATAGTCACATGTCCTAAACAATATGCCTAATTTCGACAGCACGAGAATAAAGTTCGACTGACTTAGTGACCCTAATAATTTTATTTAAAAAATAATTACTTCATTTTTCTGTTATTTAAAGTTTATTAAATCACTGTTCGGAGTTTGAATTTGGGAGTTTTGCAGACAACGAGACCTTAAGGCTCAGTGACCTAATTACTAACAGATCAAAGACGAACGGTGATCTAATGTACGATAAATCACCGGGATGAATTAATTGAAGTTAAATCCCTCTAAATCGGATATCGGTAAAGAAGAATTAGATCTTTTATAAGCAGATATCTGCTTAATGCAGGATAAAAGTATTTCATTTTGAATTAAGCTCCTTGTCTGAAACCTTTTTCTCACATACAGTAAAACTTATCTATAACGGCCAATAAATTGTGTTAATTAGTTGGCATTTGGGACAGGCGGCTGCTTAAAGCAATGTGAAAGTAAAACAGAACGCTCCTATAGGAGCGTTCTGTTTTACTTTCACCTTGCTTTAAGCAGCCACCTGCCTCTTACACAAAATAATTGATGTAATTTAGTGGCTGTTACAGAGAGGTTTTACTGTATATGTTCTTTAAAGGGGAAGTCCCTACATACGACACACGTTTCAAAAGTGTTTAAAATATACAAAACCAATTTGTTTATATGCTCAAAAGAAGTATAGCGCAAGAAAACCATTCGAATAAACACAGAAAAAGACACAACTTTCACATGTCTGATATGTTATTCGGCAATGTGTTAGTATTATTTCGGCTCGCGTTTTAGTTTCGTTAACTGTTCGACCAAAGTCGATAATATTTTGCTGTAGAACGAAAATTATAAGTGTCGATGAAAACGGTTTATTTTGTATCACAGGGGCATTTTTCGATATAAGTTTAAATTTACAATCTTCATAATAATGATTCAACATAACAAAAAATAAGGTTTATGACATTATTGAAAATAAGCGTTCATTGTAGGGACTTCCTCTTGAACCCCTTTACGTACAGAGTGGACCCAGATCAGACGGTTCATCTAGGGGCCGTCTGAACAGGGTCTGATCTGCTTGCTTATACTGCGGGTCTGGTACTGCAGTTTCTGTCAATAAGAAACATTCAAGTGTCCATAACCCATAGAATCGTTACATTATAAACAATTAGCCAATCTCTACCCATTGTGTCATTATTTCTTACACGAATATTCATGAAGACAGAGGTTAAGACTGGCATTTAGACTAATCGGAATATGTTTCGAGGGCCTCATGGCCTCATGGAAATATTGGTTATTACCAAATGTGTTCCCTTATTAAATAAGGTATTATTATTATTATTATTATTATTATTATTATTATCATTATTATTATTAGTATCATTATTATTATTATTATTATTATTATTATTATTATTATTATTATTATATTATTATTATTATTATTATTATTATTATTATTATTATTATTATTATTATTATCATTATTATTACAAATAGTTACCTGCTTCGTAAGTGTAAATTTAAACTAAGTACAGTTGAACTTCGATATCTCGAACTCGGATAACTCGAACTTCGTGATAACTCGAACAAAAATTCCAGTTCTTCCAAAACTAACGCTACAGAATTGCTCTAAAATGTATCGCTACAGATATCTAGAAACACATGTGGCAGCTTAATACAGGTCAAAAGTAATGCTGAAAGCTCATACAAGAGCTTTCAGCATTACTTTAGACCTGTATTAAGCTATGGACTTGACAAATCGTTCAGATTAGAAATCGGATTACTCGAACATCTGTTATCTCGAACTAATTTATACGGTCCCTTGAAGTTCGACTTATCGAAGTTCAACTGATTGTACTTTCCAGTACGCATTGTAACGCCAAATGCAAACAGAGTAAACCTAGATTGTACAGGAACCGTCTGATCAGATCCTTCTCTGTATACGTATAAAATAATATAGCTTTGATTTACAACTTCTGCTACCGTTCAACAGTCTGTGTTATATATCAATAGTAAACATTAGCTGCTAAATATTCATAATGTTGTTATTTCGTACATGAATATTTATGAAGTTGGTTTTGCTGCAAAGACACTGTATTGTTGACAAATATGTGCATATATACTTATACAATTTATACATGTTCTGGAATTCCCACACTGGCATCTTTCTGAGTGATATTTAGATTTTGTTATTGTCAGCGCTGTGACTTATTTAGAGCTTGCCTGTCAGTCACGTTTATTACATTTTGGTATAAAGCGAGTCTTTCGTCTGTTTTCTGTCTCCTTTTGGCCAGACTGGTACTTACATTTAGACTAAAATGTCCTACAAAACCAAGCAGGACGATGAATACCAGACTTATTTGTTACCGCGGAATTTAATATGCGTAATACAGCTGACAACAGTGGCCTGATGCGGCTGAGTAATATTAGATTAGTAAGCGATCATGATAAATGTAGTTCCGTTTCTACTCTCTGACTAAGATAAATGTTTTATCGTCAGCTAGCGTTGAAGTAATATTTTTCAATTGACACGAGGAAGTTGACAACCAAACCTGAATATATTGATGTTAATAGAAGTTCTAAGCAAAAACACAAATTTGAAATTTGCCATCAGAATTTTATCGCCACATAAAGAAATTAAATTTGTGATTAAAGTCAGTTCGGCTCATAAATGTTCGACATAAAATATTTATATTTTCTAGATGAATGAATAAAATTTGAAAGAGAAAAAAGAAAGACAGTGCACAAGATGGTGAAAGAGAGATAGAGTGAGACGAGAGAGAGAAAGAGAGCGACATACAGTGAGAGCGACATACAGAGAAAAGGACAGAGAGATTGAGAGACAGAAAGAGACAGAAAGAGAGAGAGAGAGAGAGAGAGAGAGAGAGAGAGACAGACAGACAGACAGACAGACAGACAGACAGACAGACAAACAGAGAGACAGGGACAGATATAAGAAAAACAAAGGCAGAGAGGCAGAGAGAGACACACACACAAGAAAAGACACAGAGACAGAGAGAGAAACAGAGAGAGAAAAAGAGACAGAATGAGATACACTAAGAGAAAGAGAGACAGAGACAGAGACGGAGACACATAGAGATTTACTTTTGGCCTGCATTAAACTACCACCTACCTCAAAGACCCAGCATTTTTATTGGTCGCCTGAAGTCACATTAATTTTTATGAGAATTAATTTCCGCTCTCAATTAGCTGTCTAATGGCTACGTATGAGATTTTGTATAGACAATAAATTTACTTTACATCTTGTTGCTAAAACACGACAAAGGAAAATATCAATGAACAAGCTAAAATTTAGCATGTACATGTATATGATGCAATAATTCACGTGACCATTGATTGTAATTTGTATAAGAAATCTGTATTTTTAAATTTATCGTTAAGTGCAACACCAAAAGAGAAACTAGAAGTGAAATATGCACGCAACTGGTTCCATATTCCTCATGTTTCTTTGTCTGTGTACCTTATAAAGGTTAATTGTGTACGTTAAACAGATAAGTTGTACCTTAAACAGTTAAGCGTACATGTACCTTTAACAGTTAACTGTGTACCTTAAACAGTTAAGTGTACCTTAAACAGCTAATTATGTACCTTATTATAGTTAATTGTGTACCTTATAATAGTTAATTGTGTACCTTATAAAAGTTAAGTGTGTACCTTAAACAGTTAATTGTGTACCTTAGATAGTTAATTAAATAGTAAAGTGTGTAGCTAAGATAAGTTAACTGTGTACTTTAGAATAGAATGTGCGTTACAATAGTTAACTGTGTTCCTTAGAAATGTTATGTGTGTACCTTAGAAAAGTTAATTCCTTTAAACACATCGTTGAAGTAGGTGAACTGCTCGATGATGAGGAGATAGAAAGTCCAACTCCTGCAGAAGTTCGCAACCATGATGGCTATCACCGGAAGTGACGTGAAAAACTTCAACCATGGCGTTTTCATATCCTGAAAAAACAAAGAACCGGTCTTGAGCAGTCATTCATCATAGGAATCTTAAAAACAGGTGGTTGCTTAATGCAGAACATAAATAAGGCAGAACATTCATATAGGAGCTTCCTGCATTACCTTTGACCTTCATTCAGCTACCACCTACCTTACAGACTCATATTTAGACCTCTGTTTGATCGCCACTTAAAACAGGTTGGCCTATATGACATCACTAGTATTGACATCAATACTATATGACATCACTATGTCTGTTTGTTTAGTGTTAACACTGGAGTTTTTGGTCCATGGCAGAAACTGTAGAATCAGATCTATTTTATATCATATTTAGAATAGACCTTTATAAGACGGTCCCTACAGAAGCCGTCTGTTCTGTGTCTACTCTGTTCGGAAAGTGGTGGAAATACGTTCATATCAGGGAAAGGTTTAAACCATCGCTTCTTCCTTTCTGTTTCTTTTATTTACTTTCGCAACGTTGCGTTCAATTCGTTTACAAACTAATGTATACATCTATATTAAATTTGCAATGAATCCGTGAAACGGTTTGAATCCGGATGAGACGCCGAGTGACCTGTTGTCTAATCTGAATACACACTGTTTGCATAGGCAATACAGGATTAGGGTCTACTCTGTTTGCTTATGAAATTTGAAAGATCTGATTCTATTGTATGACATGGTGAAACAGAATTGTTCATATACAGTGTACTAATGGAGGGTTAATATACTTTTGTTCAGGCAATAACATCTATATTGTCCCGAGGGGATGTTGTTGTCCCGAGTCCGAAGAGCCAGGGCAACAACATTCTCAAGGGGCAAGGCAGGTTTTATTGCCCGGAGAAAGTGTATTATCGCTTTTATTGCATAAAACATTTTTTCTGCTTCCCTGTGTTCGTTTAATTGTTTGAAATACAACCCAAACTACACACAACATGGCGGTTCATACGATTTATGCTGTTACCGGGCCACTAATGGTTGTTTGACGTCATTTCATCCGTCAATCAGAGTTTAAGGCGCCATTTGTGTAAGTGTGGAATACACACGGGACGACGTGTGAGTTTAATATGTCTAGATGTTAATATTTAAAGCCTAAAGGACACGGATTTAGTACTGTGAGTACAAACTTATTACATGTATCTAGCGTAAAACTAGCTTTCAGTTGATTGGGAGTCCCAATTAGGTTAAATACCTACCAATTACGAACATCTTTCTAATTATGTAAACACAAAGGCAACAATAGAAAGTAGGTCACTGTAAGCGACAACGGATTGTATTAAGCACCTTTCACAACAAATTGCTGTGTGATAGCTTAATACAGGTCTAAGGTAATGCTGAAAGCCCCTACAGTGGCTTTCAGCATTACTTTATACATGTATTAAGATGAGAACTTGTGAAATTGTTCAGATTAAAAAACGCATAACTCGAACTTCTGTTATCTCTAACTGAGTTATATATAGTCCCTTGAAGTTCGACTGTATATTTAACCATAAGAAAACAGAGAAGATATTAGTCGTATACGACTGGGCTTTTTCTCGCTATTCCGTCATATAAACTTCTCCCTATTGAATTCAACCAATCGAATTAATTATAGTTTATGGATTAACTGTACCTTGTGTTACTCAACAATCTCAACGGTTTTCAACCAGCGTTGCATGATTTTTTTTTCGTTGCTCAGCGCGTATTGTATTCGACTAGGAATTATCTTCGTTGTTTATTGGTTCAGGGCCAGTCGAATACGGCTATTGATATGACGGCTCCTGTAGGATCCGTCTTACCGGAGTCTACTCTGTTTGCAAATTCATGATCATGCATTTATATGATTGAAATGGTTAACGACTTTCTTATAAATGGTAGAATTTGTCACAATGAAGAAAATTTTCCAAAATAGGGAATTAATATAATACTTAAATACTTCAATTGCTCTGATCTAATATTTCGACCACTAAGGGCCTTTTTCAAGATTATCATGTCGAAATACACGTCACATTTTTGTTACATGCATTTAGCCATAAAACCAAAGAGAATAATGTTGATCCAGCGTCATGATGACATTGGGTTGTTATCTAAAATGTCATGACGTCATCAAAATGACGTCATCAAATGACGTCATGAGTGCAACGACGTTATGCATGTATTAGCGGATTATCCTCCTGAATGCATGTAACAACAATGTGACGTGTATTTTGACATGATAATCTTTGAAAAAAAACCTTAGTGGTCGAAATATTAGATCAGAGCAATTCAAGTATTTAGGTAGAATGAGTGACTGACACCTACCCTACTTAACACGGACGTATTTTCGCCAATGCTTGTCTCTATGTACACTTTCTCGTGTTCGGAGATATGTGGATGTTTACCAGGTGTGTCGTAAACCAGGAACCACCAAGCAATAGCCCACGTGACACCCATAGCACCTGAAATAAACACAGAGCCTCGTTTTCATTTTTCATGTTTCCGGTCGCTATATTGCCAACGTCACAGTATTTCCATGGTTGGAGCTTTGTTTATGTGAATAGTAATATATGCAATACAGTAAAACAATTTAAACCGGAATTTTAGTAAAGAAGTTTGTTTGTGTGTGTCTCCCACTTTCAGAATATATTTGTATATATCATGGGTAGACGTCGCGTTAACTGTATTTCAGTCACATTGCGACGCACAGTTACAGGTGGAGGAAAACGCCACAATTGTTTTCGGTGTATGGATCAAGTTGTATTTTTTCATAACCACCGACCTAAGCAAGTCAGCTGGAATGCTTCCTCACATGAAAAGTCCAAAATGCCAAGGTCGTGTTTCGAACTACATTATATGAGGGGCTAAGTGACTGCCAGTCGAACAGTATATTAACGAACTTTTAGTTATACACTAGTGTTTCAGCATAGGTATGTTACATTATGAATATTCATGTCGGAAATATTGGCATCCTGGGCACAGTAAAACCTCTCTATAACGGCCACTAAATTGTGTTGATTAGTTATATTGGAAAGGTGGTTGCTTAAACAAGGTGAACGTAAAACAGAACGCTCCTATAGGAGCGTTCTGTTTTACTTTCGTCTTGCTACATGCATAAGCAGCCACCTGCCTTTACCACAAAATATTTTATGTAATTTAGTGTCCGTTATAGAGAGGTTTTACTGTATTTATTGGCTGAAGTTTAATATGTTAACACATGATCTTTTGATTTTGGTAGAAACTGTAGACCAGACACCACAAGCAAAGAGAGCAGACCCTTGTCAGACGGCTCCTGCAGGATCCGCTTGATCTGCCTTTACTCTGTTTGCAAATGCATCTAATGCCGCTTCTATTTTGTAAAATGTTATATAAATTAACTTATAAGTAATGTTTTGACTGAAAGACATTTCAGAAGATATAAACGGTTTGTGTTCAAACCTGGTTTCATTCTAAAGACTGAGGTTGGTCTGTATTTGAGTTAGCTCAAATTCTGGCCAACCAGATGCTTGAGAATGAACGTAGATTCAAGCATTAAGTTTTAGAGCCTTGAGAGTAAATGTCATGATCCGTTGTTTCAATATATATTCTGAAAAACCATGAAAATTCGTGTAGAAATAATCATATCATGAACATCAATTACTAGTTTATTTTAAACAATGACACATGAACAAAGAAATGTTTTGGATATGGCAGAAACTGTAGAATCATATCTATATAATGTCTTAAACAAACAGAGAAGACTCTGATCAGACGGCTCCTACAGGGGGCGCCTGATCTGGGCCTAATCTGTTTGCAAAGGCGTAGACAAACGTGGAAGAGGCTGATGCGAAAGTCAATCCTGCGATGAGCCAAAGACTATATCCAGCGTTAAGTGACCTAGGTCAACAGGTGAAACGGTCGTATTTATGGAACTAATGGTTAAAGTCCGATTATACTTCCCTGCTGTATATGATGTCAGTGAATCATGTAACCATCGATTGCAATTTATATAAATGTTCTGCTCTAGCTTCGTGCAACAACAAAAAGAGGAACAAGAACTCAAATAAATGCAAGCAAGTGGCTCCATCTTCAGCACGTTTTTTTTGTTTAAACGGACAATATGCGTAAATAATATACAGTTGAACTTCGATAACTCGAACTTCAAGGGACCATACAACTTAGTTCGAGATAACAGAAGTTCGAGTCATCCGATTTCTAATCTCAACAATTTCTCAAAGCTACAGCTTAACACAGGTCTGAAGTAATGCTGAAAGCTCCTACAGGAGCTTTCAGCATTACTTTAGACCTGTATTAAGCTGTCACACGTTTTCTATATATCTGTAGAGATACATTATAACAGCAATTCTGTATTGCAAGTTTTGAAAGGACTGACTTTTTTGTTCGAGTTATCTAGAGTTCGAGTTATCCGAGTTCGAGATATCGAAGTTTAACTGTAGATATGATTATATAGTTTCTGGCATGGCCAAAATATTTTTGAATGTCCATGTGCTATTATAGCAATTAATCTAATTAATATTCATGATGTCAACATTTCTTATATGAATAGTCATGCTGTAAAGGGTTAAGCAGACATAAGCAGACACAAAAAGGTTTAAAATTAATACTTTTAAATTCGATGACATAACGCAGAACGAACCATCGGTTATATAATCAATGTCAACTAGCCAGTTTAGATCTAGATCAATAACTGTCATTAATAGCAGATTCCCGAGAAAATCGCCGTATGTAAACACGTTGCTTCATTTTATACGTCTCCAGTGACAGTAACAAGGTTTTCGTCTATTTGATGACATATCCCTGGACGTCTCATTTAACCAATTCTTTGTTTTCAAATGACAAATCTGAAACGCTAAATCAATTTAACATATCGAGAAAAAAGCTTACAGTAAAGTCCCGTTAACTCTTTCCCTCCTAGACTATTTTTAGACACAACCTCTTTGAATTAATCTACCGAAAAGGAGCATTAACTATAGAAAAGGAGAACTTTAGAATTGCGTAGTTTAGAAAGCATTGTGATAAATAATTATTTAGCGCAATGGTTTCAAAGAATGAGTTTTACAGTGGCGCAAAAAGGCGTCAGTAGGAGAGTATAGGTTAATACGAAGTTTTCGGAACGAAAAATTGAGATTTTTAGGCAAGTGGCTGCTGAATGCAGGATGACAATCAAGCAGAAAGCTTCTTATGGGGGTTTTCTGCATAAACTTTACCCTACATTAAACTGCGATCTGCCTTATTTATGATACTTATCAGTGTGTTTGATGTATCGAGGGCTTGGTGCAAAACTATTGTAACTCCTTCACAAAGTGAAGGAGTTACAATAGTTTTGCACCAAGCCCTCTGTATGTGCAAGCCGATTTCAAACAGGCGTCATAATAATACAGAACTACAGATAAAGATACGTACCCTTATCGAGGGCTTGGTGCAAAACTATTGTAACTCCTTCACTTAGTTTTGCACCAAGCCCTCGATATACTTAAATTGTCATTCCATACTGTTACCACACTTTAGAATCGTCTCGAGGAGGGGCTTGGTGGTGGAATAAAGGAGCTATTGTTGAAACATTCTAAATTTACGCATCTTATCTTTGGACCTCTGATAATGTGACTTACCGAATACGTAAAACCCGGATTGCCAGCCCATTGTCTTTGTCAGAATACCGGACAAAGGCATCCCCAACACCGCCCCAGCGTATGACCCTAAAACAAAAAATGATACGTTATTTAGGTTAGAGTATACAAACACATAGACGGTACAGGTAGAGAAAAGGATTTTTTTTTAGAATTTTGCAATTTGAGACCATTGTGATAAAGTGACTATTACAGAATACAGATGCATAAGACATAAGACAAGTTTTATTTAACGTCGGATACTCATAACATAATAACATAAATGGAAAAGTAGTAAAGTCAAGCAGGCAAAGCCACATGCAAGACGCAACCACCACCAAAACACCGATAGACAGCATGACACACACACACACACACACACACAACCACACACCCAAACGCACACACACACACACACGAAATGAACAAAGAAAACACCAAAAGACATACAAGAACCAGGGACAAACGTTCCACAACATGAACAAACCACAAGCACAAAGACACAAGGCAAACAAAAGGAAGGGTGACAAAGAGACAAAGCCCTGATGGGCTTTTATTCCGACAAAACAAGAGTAGAAAACAAAAACGACAAAAATAAAAGTATGAACATGCAGTCATGCACATAGAAAAGTATCACATATAGCATGCTTATATAAGACAGTATCACAGTATTTACATTAGTATGAAGCTATCACAGCTAGATCTATTATACTGAATTTTTGGTTGCGGATAAAATAAATATAATAAATTAGGTCTCTTTAGTTGACTAGAGCAGCTATGATTTGGTTAACATGCACCCCTCAGCAAACTAGACCATATCTCGATCAGACAGCTTCTTCGAGAGCTGTCCAATCTGGATCTGGTCAGTCTGTAGAGATTTAAAAACGAAAAACCTTTGGAAGGAACAAAAAATTATTTTATTTTTTTTAAAATATAAATAAAATCAGTTAAGAAATAAAAATTGATTGCAAAACATGCAGTTTTAAAACTAAAAAAGCGAGAAACTAAAGCTGATTTCAAGCAGGTTCTAGAACCAAGAATCAAGCATAAAATAAAACTAAAAAAACATGCCAGCAGATAAAATCAAATGTTTAATGCAGAACCAAAATTATGTTGACCGTTCCCATCCCAGGAGCATTCGATCTGAGTCTGCACTGTTTGCAAAGGCTTTATATAGTCAGTTTCCCGTACGTAAAAATCAAAGGCAGAACGAAAGCATTAACTCGTTACCTCATAGGCTATTTTAGATACAACCTCGTTGAATTAATCTACCGAAAAGGAGCATTAACTAGAGAAAAGGAAAATTTTAGAATTTTGTAGTTTGAAACCATTGAGATAAATAGAGCATTTGCTCCTATAGGAGCAAATGCTCTATTTATCACAATGGTTTCACAAAGTGACTTTTACAGAGTCGTCAAAAGTCGTCAATATGAGGGAATGGGTTAATTAATGTCAAAAGGTCACGAAGTTCACTTTGCAAAATAATTGTTCCAGAAACTACCCTCAAAATGAAAAATAGAATCAATCAAAGTAAATATTTGGGTGAATTCACTAAGATATAAGGTCTAACATGGGTAAGTGTCCGTCTTATAGATAATGCAAGGGTAGTGCCAGAACCACTTTCTTCTACTTGGCATCAAATCGTTTTCAATTTGGTTCCCAAGAAGCGAGAAATTCCACCAGTGTCTCTCGGGACATCGACTGTTCTGTCTTTTCTCGCTACAAAGTGTTATTCAGGCGATAATCTGCATGGGTATTGGGCGTTTATGCCAAACCAAATGATAAATAATTGTACTGGTAGACTTGATATTGAACACCACAAGCAAATAGAATACATGCTAGCTGATCACGGTTATGAGGTCTTGTTAATGCATGTACTAAATCAACTGTAGCTTTACTCTCACTGAATACTAGAACTGTTCACGCTGAATCTCATACCAATGCTTTATCACGCCTTAACCCATTACCTCATAGGCTATGTTTAGATACAACCTCCTTGAATAAATCTACCGAAAAGGAGCATTAACTAGAGAAAAGGAAAACTTTTAGAATGTTGTAGTTGGAAAACATTGTGATAAGTAGAGCATTTGCTCCTATAGGAGCAAATGCTCTATTTATCACAATGGTTTCACAAAGTGACTTTTACAGAGAATGGGTTAAAGAAATAGCATGGGAATCTTTAGCCATTTACCTGAGGCAGATGCCTTTTCAGGCCATTGCAAGCAGAGTAGACCATGATTAGACATTTCTTATAGGAGCCGTCTGACCAGCGTTAGCCCTTTGTGCTTATAAAATAATATGGTTTCCTGTCATGGACAAAACGTTCTGGGGGTTTGGTGCACTCATAGAATATGCATCTAATAGTTATCCGTGGTGTTATAATGTCTTGCATGAATATTCATCGAGTAAAGGGTTACTGGATAGGAAGCAATGGAGAAAGATTTACGGTTATGACCTATGGAGATAGCTGGTGCCAGTCCAAAGTGCTTACTATAAAACCTCGATTATTCGAAATTTTAGTATAGAAGAATTTTGACCATTTTATGCAGGTGATCTGCTCAATGCAGGGTGATAGTCATGCAGAAAGCTCCTAGATGAGCTTTCGGCATGGTTGTCATCCTGCATGACTTCAATCCTGCGTTTTGCTGCCACCTGTTCTAAAGATCGATAATCAATAAAATACGTATTTTGTGTTCGAATAATCGAGATTCGAATAATCGATTTTACTGTAGTTACTTACCACAGAATGAAGTGGTGGCCAGTTTTGATCGCTCAAGTGGAGGAGCCCAGTGACTCCAGATACCGTGACACGCGGGGTATGTTACGCCCTGGAACACACATAAATAATATTTTATGAAGAAATTCAGATCCATTGGCGGGGGTATTTTACGCCAAGGAACAAACATAAATCATATTTTATAAAAAAAAATCAGATCCCTTGGCAGGGATATATTATGCCAAGGAACAAACATAACTCGTATTTTATACATGTAAATCCCTTGACGTGGGTTTTATGACGCCGAGGAACAAGTATTAAACATATAAATAAGTCCATACCCCATGAGGCTCAGGGAATTTTACGCCCTTGAACAAGCAAATCAATAATCTATGAAAACGATCTTGTTATACATGTAATATGTATCTGTTATAACTATAATCTGTCATTTGGTTCTGCAAATAGTGTATGCCCAGATCAAATGATTCCTGGAGGACCCTTTGACCAGGGCTTGCACATTTACAATAATAACCATATTCTTCAGTGATAAGTTTTTACATAACTTCATCTTTAATCAAAATTCAGAAAAGGAGGAGCAATGTTTAACTATTTAACAAATTAATGGTTAAAATGACCAACTTTGGTTATGGTAAATCAACAAGGACAAACGAATTTTGTCTGATATGTCAAACTTTGACCTATCAGATACTTTGTAATGATATACGTGCGGCAGTGTTTTTTGTTTTGTTTTTTATCTGGCATTCCCAGTCCATTTATTAGAATCATACATCAACAAAATATACAGTATCGAAGGCATGTCATGAACAGACAGAGCAAGACAAGTATACACGTGTGTAATAAGGAAGAAAAACTTACATCTTGAAATATGTTTAACAGTGAATATTTACTATCGTGTCGTTAGACTTACGTCATACGGCATACGGCACTAAGGATAAGTTTAGGAGCTCTTGGAGCTTTTGAATGACTTTCACCTTTAATTAACCCATTACCTCATAGGCTATTTTTAGATACAGCCTCTTTGAATAAATCTGCCGAAAAGGGGCATTAACTAGAGAAAAGGAAAAGTTTAGAATTTTGTAGTTTGAAACCATTGTGATAAATAGAGCATTTGCTCCTGTAGGAGCAAATGCTCTACTTATCACAATGGTTTCACAAAGTGACTTTTATAGAGTCGTCAAAAGTCGTCAATATGAGGGAATGGGTTAAGCAGTCACCTGTCTTATTGATCATTCTTGCACAAAACGTGCTGTTGTAGTCTCGCTAGACCATGTATTAACACGGCGATTCTCGTGCTCACGCGCTGTTGTTGACCGGTTTTAATTATACCTATTCGGGGCCTAAGGTAAACAATGAACGCGAATGCTAAAAAGCGTTTTGTCCTAGGCTAGGTGAACGAGGGGCGAGTATTTCAGGGGCACTGACAATGAACTGTTTTAGTGATAGACATATTGAATGAAATTCCGTGTAAACGGTATTTGATACAATCATGAAATGAAGTCAGAAAGAAAACACAGTGACCTGGAAACAGCATAAATCGAACGAAGTGTCTAACAGTTCCTCGGGACACTGCAGATGTTATTACCCGAAAAAACGTGTATTAACCCTCTATTAGTGATACGTATTTGATTGTTCGAATAATCGGGGTTTACCGTGCTTATTAGGTAGTGGGTTAATGGTTGGGAAAAAACCTATCAATCGTAAACGTAAGCCCCATATGCTGTTTCAGGCCCAACCTCTTTCAATACATCATTCTACTGAAGAGGAGCATTTACTTGAGAAAAGGACAATTTTAGAGTTGTGTAGTTTTTTAACCGTTGTGATAAATACAATGGTTTAACCATTGTGATGAATAGAGTAAGGGGTAAATGGAGTAAAGGAGTAAACTTTATTTTGTTAACCATAGGGTTTAGCGTCATGGAAAGAGGGGTAGTGGGTCTACTCTATTTGCAAAGGCGTTGACATATGGCTCTACCAGGCACAATGTTAACCGACTGCTTGTTGAGAACCGTAGCGAAGTTTTACTTACCTCTACAAGACCCTGAAGTATTCGAACTGCCATGACGAGACCAAAATGGACTTGGGCGGCACCCGGTATAAACATGTTTAGGAACGCAGACGTGCCGATAGCCAATCCAAATATTCTGGAAGAAAAAGGATTTATTTTTATAGATATGTGTGTTGTATATCGATATGCAAAATATAATTTTGAGGTAATAGAACGTTCCGATTCAATAAATCTAGATATGAGTAGAAAAGGGAGTGTTAAAAAACGATGACGTGACGATAGTCAGTCAATAAACATAAATAAACATGAGAGTGAGGGTTAATGAACACTGACGACAAGATAGCCGTCAATATATTTTACAAATAAAACAAAATAATGATTATTGATGAACATGGACGTGAAGATAGCCAATCAATATGTTCTACAAATGAAACCAAAGAACGAATGTTCATGATCGCTAATGTTCAGATATCCAATCAAAATATTTGTGTCACTCAAAAGAAATTGACTCCTTAACTTCTTCGTTAACATCCACTTTGAGATTTCTTCATTGCTTTTAGTCAACATTAAGCACCCACCTGTGTACAAAAAGTTAAAAAGATTCTTTTAAAAATGTAACACGCTGGGAGCATTTGTTAGAGATAAGAATATATGTTATTGTTTATGCAAAAACTGCATAATACTGATTCCTTAAACCTTGATCTGGGTTAACTCGGTTTTCGATCCCAGGGTTTCTCATATTTCATCTCACGTATTTCATTTGTAGAGGAAAATTGATCAAACGTATAGGAGTAGACAGTCGGCTTAACACTTGGAATGCGAGCAACTGGAATACTAATATTTAGCAAACAGTGCAGACCCAGATCAGAGGACTCCTAGAGGAGCCTTCTGATCAGGGTCTTCACTGTTTGTCATTAAATATCCTCTCGCAAATGCAACCCTTGGAAACTGAATGGACTCGACCAATAAGCCTTGATGGATCGTTCCAATGTTGAAAATGCGGCACACAAAGGATTAACAGTTGGTACCAAAACTACAAAGCTGATTCAGATCACGTGATATTATTCATCTGACAAGCACAATCCTCACCGTCGCTTTTTCATCCTTCTTTAACCCCTTTCCCCGTCTACCACGACCTGGCTAACATTTCTAAACAGTTTCGATCCAGATAAAACGCCGAGAAATACGTAGGCGCTCGGTCAATATTTTGTTTTCAAAAGAAAGAACGAAAACGTAGTTAATTTGCTCCAGATCAGATAATGGGTGTATATGTCTATGTTTACGACAGTGCAAGGGTTAGTTTTGATTATTTATTACTTTTGCTTGATAAAGCTTGGTATATATTGTGTTTGATAGGGTATAACAAAGAAATTCCACACAGACAAAGATAATAACCCCCGTTTGATGTGTCAACCCTTATCTGTTGAATAATAAAACTCCCCTCCCCTTTATGAATATTTATCAAACAAAATATTGTATAAAAAATATCACTGAAGAAAATTATGTTTATGGCAAACGGTGTAGAACCTGATCAATGGACTGCATCAGGAGCCCTTTGATCTGGGTCTACACTTTTTTGGAAAGGGCTTATATATGTTGGTCCTGCACATTCAGGGTAAAATCTAATGACACTTATCCAATGGAGTCATTATAGTGGCTTAATCAATGCCCATATTTGGCACATCACGTGGTCCTTTATAGATATCATATTTCATCATGAATAAACGCGGAAATAGGCTTTTCAATCTGCAAGGGAGCACGAAAACGCTGACATCTGCAAATGTACAGTAATACCACTCTACGCCGGACGTTCAAACTAGTATATTTCTGAATATTTAGAGGTGTGGCAGCTTAACCAATTTCTCCATAGATACACCTTTCTATATACAGTAAACACCCCTCTAGTGCGACCAGCAAAAAGAGGCATACTTCACAGTCGCAAATGCAGGTGGTAGCTTAATGCAGGACGAAAGCTATGCAGAAAGCTCATATAGGAGCTTTCTGCTTAACTTTCGTCATGCATTAAGCAACCACCTGCTTATGAAGTCAGCCATGTTTGTTAATTAAGTGGTCGCATTAGAGGGGTTTATTTTACGCCCTTTGTCTTATGGTCTTTGCTCTGTTTGCTTCTGGGAATATATACAGATATGAGTCTACGGGTTCTAACGTGTCCAAAGTCTCTGTATTCATGTGCCATAATGAAAATGAAATTAATCAATAGTTTAAATGGCACCAGGTCTTGATTTAAACTGTTTGAAAATGCCAGGACTTAATCAAATAACACTCTGAACTTGAGCACCATGGTAGACTGCACAACATCCTACACTTGAACACCACAACACCCTGCACTTGAGTACCACGACACCCTACACTTGAGCACGACGACAGCATGCACTTAAGCACCACGACACACTGCACTTGAGCACCACGACACCCTGCACTTAACTGCAACACGGCACCCTGCACTAAAGTACCACGACACCCTGCACTTGAGCACGACGACACACTGCACTTAAGCATCACGACACCATGCACTTGAGCACCATGACACCCTGCACTTACTTACAACACGACACCCTGAACTTAAGTACCACGACACCCTGAACTTGGGCACGACGACACCCTGCACTTAAGCACCACGACACCCTGCACTTGAGCACCATGACACCCTGCACTTAACTGCAACACGACACCCTGTACTTAACTGAAACACGACACCCTGCACTTGAGCACCACGACACCCTGTACTTAACTGCAACACGACACCCTGTACTTGAGCACCACGACACCCTGTACTTGAGCACCACGACACCCTGCACTTGAGCACCATGACACCCTGCACTTAACTGCAACACGACACCCTGCACTTAAGTACCACGACACCCTGCACTTAAGCACCACGACACCCTGCACTTGAGCAACATGACACCCTGCACTTAACTGCAACACGACACCCTGCACTTAAGTACCACGACACCCTGCACTTGAGCACGACGACACACTGCAGTTAAGCATCACGACACCCTGCACTTGAGCACCATGACACCCTGCACTTAACTGCAACACGACACCCTGCATTTAAGTACCACGACACCCTGCACTTGGGCACGACGACACCCTGCACTTAAGCACCACGACACCCTGCACTTGAGCAACATGACACCCTGCACTTAACTGCAACATGACACCCTGTACTTAACTGCAACACGACACCCTGTAATTGAGCACCGCGACACCCTGCACTTAAGCATCACGACACCCTGCACTTGAGCATCACGACACCCTGCACTTAACTGCAACACGACACCCTGTACTTAACTGCAACACGACACCCTGTACTTGAGCACCACGACACCCTGCACTTAAGCACCACGACGCCCTGCACTTGGGCACGACGACACCCTGCACTTAACTGCAACACGACACCCTGCACTTGAGCACCACGACACCCTGCACTAGAGCACCATGACACCCTGAACTTAAGCACCACGGAACCTTGCACCTGAGTATCTCGAGCAGCACGACACCATGCACTTAAGCACCACGACATCCTGTCAAAAAACGCTTAAAGCGGGATGAGATTCGTGCAGAAAGTTCACAGTGAGGAGGCCATCAATTACAATAGAACTTGTCAACAGCGACCATATAATGAATAAACACGGGGTATATGCTTGTAAGATCAACTGGTTGCTAAACCCATTCCCTCATAGGCTATTTTTAGCTAAGCCTCTTTAAATAAATATACCGAAAAGGAGCGTTTACATTCCCTCCATTACGACCAATTTTTACATCAAGGTTGTTCATCTGTGAAAGTTTGAAGTAAGTCTGAGGAGTTGGACACGCATGCTTTTACGGAACGTACGTACAGACTTACGGACGGACGGACGGACGGGTAAGAGCAACGCTATATGTCTCCCACCTGGACAAATAGTCTCCCACCTGGACAAATAGTCTCCCACCTGGACAAATAGTCTCCCACCTGGACAAATAGTCTCCCACCTGGACAAATAAAGATACCACTGCAACTGAGGTTGGTGCACAATTATACATGTAAGTGTGTAAGACTTACTTTGTTGCCGGAAGTCTCGAGGCTAGATAACCCCCAGGGACCTGGGTGATGATGTAGCCCCAGAAGAAGGAGCTGTCGACGACCCCAACCGTTTCAGGTGTCCAACTGAATTCGGGTTGCTGAAAATAAACAAGGGACATAACTTATTATTCTGCACTAAATTTTGTCGCTTGTCAAAGGGTTTCTTCTGTGATGCGTAGCAAATGCCGGAACTACTTTTTCCTTAAATGATGAAGTTCGTTTCTAAGCGATCTATTCCGTTTTGTTCAGGTTTAGACTACATTTAACTTGGACTTTTTCATCAAAGGTGACAATGCGAGATACGCGTGCAAAACAACACAGACCCGGATCAGAGGGCTCCTACTGGAACACTCCCTCTGATCGGGGTCTGCACTTTTTGCCATTCAAAATCATCAAACAATTTTAAAACATTTCATACTAAGTAAACTCTATAGTTAAACATTCATGGTAACAGATTCTACTCTGAAGATTCAGTGTTCACGAGGTTAACGTATACCCTTTCATACTGAATGGACTCTATTGTTAACCCTTTCGCTGCCAAACTCTGTCGTCTGCTAACATTGTCGTCTGCTAAAATTTTTCATTCTTTTGACTTTCTTCATTTTTGTTTCAAAAACATAGTAATAGTAACAAACAGTTTGGATCCTGATGAGACGCCGAGTACTCGGCGTCTCATCTGGATCCAAACTGTTTGCATAGGTAATCACAGATCCAGCATTGGCAGCGAAAATGGCTAAACACCGATGGGCTATTCTACTCTGAAATTTCGGCTTTGAAAGTGTTACATGTAAGCCTTAATCTCTCATACTAAGTAGAATATATGCTTAAAAACCCGATGGGTTATTCTACTTTGAAAATTCCGCATTTAAATGGCCAGTCTTTTTCCCCACCCACCTACAGTAAACGCTCATCTAACAAGTACAGCAAATCTTCGATAATAACTATCCTTTATTAGCCCTTTTCTTCACGTATTTGCAAACAGAGTAGATCCAGATCAGACCTATAGAAGCCGCCTGATCTGGATCTGCACTGTTTGCTTATGACATTATATAATTCTACAGTTTTTGTCAAAGCAACATATATTCACTGAGAGGTTTATAAACCTTCAGCTAATAAATATTCACGATGTCATAATTTGTTAAATGAATATTTAACAGGGAAAAGATTTAAAGAAGAAATGAGAACTTTTAGGGAAAATTGCAAATCGAAAATCTTTATCTTGATACTGTACTTCATAAATATTCATGTAAGAAATACTGACGTCATGAATATAATATTAGCCGGACTGTTATAATTGTATGCGGAAAACCTTTGTTTTTCCCTTTGGTAGACGTCATGACGTCATGAATGCAATATTAGCCGGACTGTTATAATTGTATGCGGAAAACCTTTGTTTTTGCCCATTGGTAGAAACTGCAGAATCAAACCTATATAATTTCATAAGCAAAGAGAGCAGGCCATGATCAGGCGGTTCGGACAGAAGTCATCTGATCTTGGTCTTCTATGTTTGCAAAGCGATAAAATGCGTCTGTATGTACACATGTATATTGAGTTTCTATTGAGTATATATAGAGTTACCACTTTCAACCTGGGATATGCATACACCGTCATTTTCAAACGGTGTAGATCCAGATCAAAGGGCTCCTCAAAGGAACTCTCTGATCAGGATGTGCACTGATTGACGATATTTGACTTTCAAGCTCAACTGGTTAGGTACAGCCTTTTATACAGGGTAGATGGATTCGAGTCTACAGTTTCTGCTTTTGCCAAAAACAACGTGTTCATATACCGTTGGAAACCAACAGCTAATAAATATTCAATTATGATATCATTTCCTGTATGAATATTCATACGAAAAGGCAAAGTATTAACCATTTCCCTCATATAAATGCGTTTACCCGCATCTGCAAACAAAGTAGACCCAGATCAGACGGCTCCTATAGGAGCCGTCTGATCAGGGTCTACTCTGTTTGCTATTGGACTTTAAAAGATATTTTCTTAGTTTCTAAAATAGCTACAATAGTCCACCTTCTATATTACATAATAAATTTTTAGTTCATGAATATTCAGTATGTATTGAAATTTGAAATAAACATAGAACAGGGAAGGGTTAAACTCCGATAATAATACTTACTGAAGTGTTCAGATAATGTAGGTTTTATTGTATTCTAAATACGAAAATAGCGCGCAATAATACATAATATATGAAATCTATGTTAACAGGCTTTTAACTGTTCGCAAATCAATGTACTGTCTATCTGAAACTATTTTATATTGCACGAGGGAGTAGTACATTTAGGTAATAGATGGCATGCGAGGTTTATTGCATTCATTAATGATTTAGTGAATGCATTTCACATTGTATCATGAGAAGAGTTTCATGCAACTGTTGTAGGTCAAAGGTCAGAGACAACACTTGGTTAATATCTGTAATAACACCACTCAAATCCGGACTTTATAAAAAATGTATACAGTAAAACCTCTCTATAACGGCCACTAAATTACATCAATTATTTTGTGCAAAAAGGCAGGTGGCTGCTTAAAACAAGGTGAAAGTAAAACAGAACGCTCTCATAGGAGAGTTCTGTTTTACTTTCACCATGCTTTAAGCAGGCACCTGCGCTAAAAACCAACATGTTAACACAATTTAATGGCCGTTAAAGAGATGTTTTACGTACCGGTCATTCAGACAGGTTCAGCTTATTGCAGAATGAAAGTCATATAGAAAACGTCCTAAAAGAGCTTTCATTCCTTATTACCACTTTCTTTCACATAAACGCTTTTTATGCATTTGCAAACAGAGTAGATACAGATCAGACAACTCCTATCGGAACCACATGATCAGGGTTAGCTCTGTTGGCTTATGATTATAATAAAGATCTGATTCTAAATTGTATGTCATGGCAAAAGCTTTCAGTGTTCATATGTCATTGTAATCTTGATCTAATTAATATGCATGGTGTCATTATTTCTTAAATGAATATTCACAGACAAAAGGATTAGCCTGTTTAAGAACCACTTTCCGAGTGATCTTCGCCAAGTAAAATTGTATTAACCAATTACATTTGCATATGAAGTTGAGTGTCTGGAAAATTTCTATTGCTAAGGTGATCTGTGAAGGAAAATCTTGTTGCGCAAACAGTGCATGCCTTAACCAGAGGACGCTCACAAAAACTCCCAATAATTACCAGTAAACCGTCCCGTGATGTTGAAGTACTTAATCTTCATTCAATTTCCAACCATGATCCTATGCTGCCATAAACAGACATGAAGATTGAATTTCGTAGTCGGAGCGCAGTCCCCTGGTGACCATATAGTATCCAAGGGAACCGAAAGTTATTGAATATTATTGACTAATAAAAACGCCTCTACGCCGACGTCCCCATTGGGACCCTGTGATTATATCGCAATTTGCTACCAAATGACCTGCTAATAATCGACAATGGACTCTCTCGTCCCTCATATAAAGATCAGTCTAAGTTCAAAGCGAGAGAAGCGAGCGTGTTTATATATCGAGGGCTTGGTGCAAAACTATTGTAACTCCTTCACAAAGTGAATAAGTTACAATAGTTTTGCACCAAGCCCTCGATATTGACTTGAATACATGTATCCTGTTGACCGTTAACTTACTCGCAGTTGCAAACAGTTCGGAGCCAGATGATTTGCCGAGTAACTCGGCGTCTCATCAGGACCCAAGCTGTTGTACGCTAGGTCAGTAGGTTTTAGACTTGATACAATTTGGAAGTCGTTAAAATTGCACGATGATGGCACCACATTAACCCGTTTCCCTGTTGCATATTCATGTAAGAAATAATGACGTCATGAATATTAATAAGACTATTTTTATAATGGCAAATGAACACAGGAAATTTTGGCTCAGACAGAAGCTGTAGAATCAGATCTATATTAGACCCTAATCCCTCTGACCTGGGTCTACTCTGTGTGCAGATGCGCGAAAAGGCGCTTACATAAGGGAAAGGGTTACCCATTTCCCTCCTATTGACGGACATGTATCCAGCATTATCCACGAAGTGGTCTCTTTAGATGCATTCTACTGTAGTACAAATACAGGTTGTTTTCATTGAATGTGTGCATATTCTAAATACAGTAGAATCGGTCTTAAGCGACGATTTAAAAGAGAAATTCTGGATCCTAAGGACAGATACTCGTAGTAGTTTGATACAGGTATAAAGCAATGCAGAAAGCTCCAACAGGAGCTTTCTGCTTTACATTTGCCCTGCATTAAGCAATCACCTGCTTTTTGAGATTACTGTGGCCGATTAATGTAAGGTCGCTTAACCCTTTCCCTGTTCTATGTTTATTACAAATTTCAATACCTACTTAATATTAATGGATAAAATAGTTATATTGAAATGTGGAATGTGAAGCATTATAACAAATTTAGAAAATATAAAAACAGATCTGTCAAATTCCATTAGCAAACAGAGCAGACCCTGATCAGACGGCTCCTCTAGGAGCCGTCTGATCTGGGTCTACTCTGTTTGCAGATGCGTGAAAACACGTTTATATGAGGGAAAGGGTTAAGCCACGTTCTACTGTATTTATGTTGTATATTCAACTGTATATTGAGCTTCTCGTATCATTTCTTACATGTACGCTTCCCCTCAGGAATATTAATGTAAGAAAAATAATCACATCATAAATAATAATAAGATTATGTGAACCTTGGGAATGTTTGCTTTGTCAGAAGTTGTAGAACTAAATCGATATTGTTCTATATATAAACAGAGCTTATGTATTAGTCATCAAGATATGGGTCTACTCTGTTTGCAAAATTGACAAAATTCGCCTATATGATAGAAATAAATGCATTAGCATCCTGTCTAGGTCTAGATATTTCATAAAAAGTATCACCACCTTCTGTAGCAGACTGTGTTTTCTAAAAAACATTTTACTTGTGGTACGACTAAAACACTGACATGGACTGTTATTTCGCTAATGCCTTCGGTCTTCTGGATAAGATCAAAACACATCGAGGAATGAATGCAACATTGCCGTTCGTTACAATCTATGGAGTTCTTGATTACCTTTGCAAATAGTTTGAATCCAGAAGAAAACGCCGGGTAACTCGGCGTCTCATCAGGATCTAAACTGTTTGACACTATGATAGTGTAGTTTCAATAAAAAATAAAATAAAACTTTTGACAAATTTAAGGAAAAAAATATTTCTAAAGCTTATAAATATTCAATAATGTATAGTGACTATTGTATTGCACTCAACTCATGGACATAATCGTTGTTTCACGTGCTATGTGACGGAAGATCTGTAACACTGTATGCAAATTGCGTGCAAATGAATCTCGCTCCTTTGTGTTACAACACTAACAACACTGCCTGTTATTACTTTTTCATGAACGTATTGCCTAACTTCGATCGGATCACACATTGTCGAGTTCAGATCTGCAGTTTCAGATTGCATGGCGGGTTCCAATACTTACAGGCTCTTAATTACAAGCCTTTATGTATTGGCTGAAGCTTTGTTATGGCATATGTACACATAATCTTTTTGTATTGGTTGAAATTGTGGAGTCAGATTCTATAATAGATCTATAAGCAAACAGAGCAGACGCTGATCAGACGGCTCCTACAGGAGCCGTCTGATCTGGGTCTACTCTGTTTGCAACGACGTAAAAGAGAATTCATGTGAGGGAAAGTGTTAACTATTCTAGGGATCAATGAAGGATCGTCATCTCGTTAAAGCAATACCTTGTATAAGATATACACGTGTTTCGCATTCTAATCCATAAAAAACACGATTCAATTCATGGGGAAAAGGCAAATAGCGTATACCCAGATCATTCGGCTACTAAAATATATAGTTATGCACTGTTTGCCGTATCCAGCAGCAACAAAGACGTTTACATATCGTTCATTTGCAGGATCCCCTAGCATGGTTTTTTTCTGTATGAATAATTACATATTGAATATGTATGTGTTGGCTTGTAATAATGGCATATACATATATGCTCATTATACTGTTCGTATCGGAGAAACTGTAGACTCAGATTATACATACAAAACACGTGCATCTGTAGTAGACACAAAAAGGACGTGTATCTGTAGTAGACAAACAAAACACGTGCATCTGTAGTAGACACACAAAGGACGTGTATATGTAGTAGACACACAGAACACGTGTATCTGTAGTAGACACACAAAGAACGTGTACCTGTAGTAGACAAACAAAACACGTGCATCTGTAGTAGACACACAAAGGACGTGTATCTGTAGTAGACACACAAAACACGTGCATCTGTAGTAGACACACAAAGGACGTGTATCTGTAGTAGACACACAAAACACGTGCATCTGTAGTAGACACACAAAACACGTGCATCTGTAGTAGACACACAAAACACGTGCATCTGTAGTAGACACACAAAGGACGTGTATCTACATTAGACATACAGATCACGGGAATCTGTAGTAGACATACAGACCAGAGGCCCCTGTAGTAGGCATAGAAAACTCGTGCGTCTTACCGACAAGAGACCATCACCATCCTCGTCTTCCGTCTCATTCTTCGTCATTTTTACAATGGCCACTCCTAGGTTGCAACGTATGCCAAATGAGATCATAAATCCTATGCTTGTTAGTATGGCGAGCTGGTAACGCCTCGCACAGAAGTCGCACCTGCATAACCATGACATCTGAAATATAACAAGACAAGACATAATGACGCCTGGCACAGAAGTCGCACCTGCATAACCATGACATCTGAAATATAACAAGACATAATGTTAATTTAACACAGCGATATAAATATCTGAACACAGTGGTATAAACATATCACATCTGAACACAGTGATATGAACACCTGCACACAGTGATATGAACACAACACATCATAACACGGTGATATGAACATACCACATTTGAACACAGTGATATGAACATATTATATCTGAATGCGGCGATATGAACATATCACAGTTGAACTTCGATAACTCGAACTCCGGGATAACTCGAACGAAACGTCCAGTCCTTCCAAAACTTACAATACAGAATTGTTCTAAAATGTGTCGCTACATATATATCTAGGAAGACATGTGACAGCTTAATACAAGTCTAAGGTAATGCTGAAAGCTCCTACAGGAGCTTTTAGCATTGTTTTAGACATGCATTAAACTGTGAACAGGTCGTCGTAAGTCAGACATTGTCGTAAGTTCTAAAGTATGACAATCGCAACTGAAAGGTGTGATAGTCGTATTTTGGAACTTACGACGGTTTCTGTCATAAGAAGAAGTTAACACAACTTGTTCCATGCTGGAGTGTGTAATTATAACGATTATGGTAATAGTGTCGTAGACTGTGACTTGCGACTACAGTAAAACCCCTCTAATGCGACCACCAAAAGATGGGCATAACTGTGGTGGCAAAGGCTGGTGGTAGCTTAATGCAGGACGAAAGTTATGCAGAAAGCTCCAATAGGAGCTTTCTGCATAACTTTCGTCCTGCATTAAGCAGTCACCTGCTTTTAAAGACAGAAAGGTTTACTCATTAAGTGGTCGCATTAGAGGGGTTCTACTGCATGTCAATAGTTATGGCTGTCGTAAAGCAGGACTTACGACTTGTTTGGTCGTACGATCTTACATAAAACGGGAACCTTTGCCACGTGCTACATTACTCTTTTTTTTATCAATCAAATGTTTTCACCAGTACATTGTATATGACTTTCGTTTGCAGAAATCCCTCACGTGAATGATGAAAGAGTTCCAATTCCCAGTTGAATCAGTTTACCTTATATAATTATGGGTGTTAAAAGGATGAAGATATTCTTTCTCATTTCGAATACAGTATCTCGTGAGTTTTGGGTTGAACTCTCACATTTCAGTCATTCATCTGATGAATATTCACGCATGTTTTATATTCTTATTATTTAAAATGACATAATGAACACGTGAAAGTTTGACCCTGACATAAATTTTAGAATCAGATCTATATTGTATCATAAGCAAATAGAGACGGCTAACATCAGAAGGAGCTATCGAGGGCTAAAGGAGCTTGAAATAAGCGTGTAGCATTATTCAAGTTCTGCTCGCTGAACGCTCAACATGTGAGAATGGGGAATAGAGATTTATATCGTTGAGAGACAGGATACTGTGACAGAAAGCAATTCAACGGTTAACCTTGTGCACTATCAGGAAGTGTCGTCTGCAAAATTTAATGTTTTCATCTGCTTCAATTCTAAACCTACATTTTGTTTTTCTATTTATTTTTCAGAAACAGTGCCAGAGTGCCAAACAGTTTGGATCCTGATGAGACGCCGAGTGACTCGGCATCTGACTCGGTGTTTGGCTCGGCGTATCGTCTGCATTCAAACTGTTTACAAAAACTATCAAAACATCAACAGTAGAGTCGTGAAGTTGAACTCGTTCAAACTGAAAATTAGAACTCATTTATATTCATGTCAGTGGTTCGTGTAAAAGAAAATATATACAGTTGGGTCCTTTGATATTAATGGGTATGGTTCCAAACTCGGATACTGGGTTTGAACCCTTTACGCCATGAATATTCATGCAAGAAATAACCACATCATAAATATTGATCAGTTCAATTTTTATAATCACACATGCATACAGAAATTTTTGGCAATGGTTATGAATCATAATCTATATCAATCCACCCTGATCAGACGGTTGCTATGGGAGCAGTCTGATCTAGGTCTACTCTGATTGCAAAAGTGTGGTTGTATGAGGAAAAGGGTTTATTCAGGACGAAAGCAACGCAGAAAAGTCCCACACATGACGAAAGTAACGCAGAAAAGTCCCATGCAGGACGAAAATAAGGCAGACAACTCCGTGTAAATGTATAAGCTATATAACGTCCGTGTACATGTATGAGCTATATAACGTTCGTCCTGTCTTTAAAATTCAGAGCCAAACTTCAAACTCATCTTTTCAGAGTTTTCCTCAATTAACACATCTTGAGAGCTTTGAAAATAGGACTTTGTAAAGCGCAAGCGAATATTGTATGATATTTTGCGCTATATAAATGTAATTGCATTGTATTGATTAAAATAGTAAATGCAGGTATATACAAAAATATAAAAATAAAAATTAAAACAAAGGCTGATGCGATGAGTCTCCATTCTCTGCCCAGGGTTCATATGTCCTCTTTCATCACTGTTTCAGACTTCTGATATAGGCATGAATTCATTCTGAAGCATCTGATTGGTTAGTTAAAAGCTGAATTAGGAAAACACTAAATAAAACCTCGGAGTCTTTTGGAAACACATGTTACTTGAATTTTCAAGTTGTTTTGGGTTCAATTTTGACACAAGTTACATGTGCATTTAACCCTTTCCCTGTTCTGTAATTAGGCCAAATTTCAATACCTACTGAATATTCATTAGCAAAATAGATATAAAGAAATATGGTAAGTGAAACACTGTAGACAGTTTAGAAAGCAAAGAAACAAATCTATCAAATTCTATAAGCAAACAGAGCAGACCCTGATCAGACGACTCCTCTAGGAGCCGTCTGATCTGGGTCTACTCTGTTTGCACATGCGTGAAAACACGTTTATATGAGGGAAAGGGTTAAATATATTTAAATCAGACATATATCTAAATATATGTATATAAAAAATGGCGGAACTAGTAGCAGTAGTAGAAGCAGTAAAGGTAATAGTAGTAGCAGTAGCCCTACTTACCAATTTTCAGAAGAAAAAAACGAATAAAATCTTAATTGTGAGCAATCAGAGGTCACCTACCCGTTACCATGACAACCAACTTTTTCGATAAAACCTACGACTGAGTTCGGGGTACCCAAATACCCCAAACATACTAGATTTCAGCTAAATCGAACAATGTCTAAATCTCAACCAATGAGTGTCCACTATTTTGTTGACATGACAACTAATACTTTCAAAACACCTATCATTCATATCGGGGTAGAGATATATCTAGACATACCAATTTCCATCAAAATCGAACAATAGCTTTCACCGAACAATTTCTCAATTTCAGCCAATCAGAGCCATCCATTCAACTTTTTAGCAAAACAAAAGGATATACAAAATAACGACGGTTATAATTACTCGATTTTACCGCACTATCTAGTCAGCAGCAATTCAAGCTAACTTCGTATGACTAAACTAACATACGACGATAGCAAATGATGAATGTTCATGAATACAGGAAATAATGACGTCATGAATATTAATACGATTATTTTTATAATGACTCATGAACACATGACATTTCGGCAGAAGCTGTATATATATAAAATCAAATCTATATTACACCATAAGCAAACAGATCAGAGTCTGATCAGACGGCTCCTATAGGAGCTGTCTGATCAGGGTCTACTCTGTTTGCAGATGCGTCGAAATGTGCTTACTTTCCGTTGCAATCGCTGTTTGCTAGAACTTACAATAACTTAATGCCGTAAGACCTCTTGAGAAACGGACCCGGGAGAGTATGCAACATCGCATGCAAGAGACATTGTGTAGAAGATGTGTACTCACTTTGTCACACGGGCACTTGGCGCACCAGGCCGGGCAGTTGCCGGGTGGGCGATCGTCTCGAATCTCCTCCTCGTCCACCTCCCCGTAAACCTCGTCCAACTCATCGTACTTGGCAAAGCCTTTCTCATCTGCCTTCTTCTTGAAAGGACTGAAATAAACAGAAAAGTCAGGAAATAAATATTAATATGCGTTTTTGTCCTTTTGCCGCCAAATATATCTAAGTCTGCTAAGATTGTCAACTGTTTCAGGTTTTAAAGTGGATCTTTTTTAATGATCCCTTTATATTATCATACTCAGAATGCCAAACAGTTAAGATCCTGATGAGTATCCGGTGTACTGATGAGTATCCGGTGTACTGGTGAGTATCCAGTGTACTGGTGAGTATCCGGTGTACTGGTGAGTATCTGGTGTACTGATGAGTATCCGGTGTACTGTTGAGTATCCGGTGTACTGATGCGTATCCGGTGTACTGGTGAGTATCCGGTGTACTGGTGAGTATCCGGTATACTGGTGAGTATCCGGTGTACTGATGAGTATTCGGTGTACTGATGAGTATCCGGCTGATGAGTATCCGGTGTACTGATGAGTATCCGGTGTACTGATGAGTATCCAGTGTACTGATGAGTAGCCGGTGTACTGATGAGTATCCGGTGTACTGATGAGTATCCAGTGTACAGATACTTGGATTCAAATTACAGTGGAACATCAATATATCGAACTCGAGATAACTCGAAGTAAAAACTCGGTCCCTCGGTGTCTCATCAGGATCCATACTGACACCCGAATAAAATATCCTGTGTTCCTATGCCATTACAAAAATGAATCTAATTAATATTCACGGCATCATTATTTCTTACATGAATATTCATGGAGTAAGGGATTAATAGCAAGACTGTAGCGATTATTGATCGAGTCAAGGAGAGATGTTACATGGTACATCTATACCCACAGGAATTCATGATATTTGTATGTATGGATTATCCTTTGCCCCCATTGTAAAACAAAATCATGTCTGCTTAAATCTTAATCTGGTACATTTTTGACAATATCCGACTCTAGTCAGAAACTATTGACTGAGTGTCAAACAGCATGAATCCAGATGAGACGCCGAGTTACTCGGCGTCTCATCTGAACCCAAGCTGTTTGCGAAAGTGAATCAGTTCCCGGTAAACAGGGTAAGGGTTAAAACAGGTTCTCTTTGTTTTACAGCGAAATGGCATGTTATGTAAAATATGAGACGATGGCGAACTGACGCCCAGGGAAAAGGCTTAAATCTGAAAATGGGTTTGGAGAAGCTGCTAGGCTATATATATTCCTGAAGTAAAGTCTATTATTCTTCATTCCTCTTTTCAGCTTTGTTGATACATTAAAGCCTTTCTTAACCCTTAACACCATTAATACGCCATTCTACGCATTTGCAAACAGAAAAGACCCAGATCAGATGGCTCCTCGAGGAGCCGCCTGATCTGGGTCTACTCTGTTTGCTTATGATATAATGAAGATGTGAATCTACAGTTTCTGGCATGGCCAAAATTTCCCCTGACCATGTGCTGTTACAACAAATTATTTAATTAATATTCATGATGTCATTATTTCTTACATAGATATCCATGGAGGAAAGTGCTAAGACGTACATTGCTCAAATTTTCGTCAAGTTACGTAACGAAATAAACTCAGAATCGGTAGCTACGAGTATGCGACTATAGCGCATGGTAAGGAAAGAGCTGAAGAAAGTTTTAATTGTCCCGGAAACTAACGGAAACACGTTCGTCATTGACGGAATCTACCGTAGCAATTTATTATGCATACCGGAAGTACTTGATGTACACGATGTCCGTTAATTTCCGTGTAACCGACGTCTCTTAAAAAGTCGGTGTGTTTCTAAGAATTTAGGCGTATATATATTCAGATACCATTATTCATTAGTATTTTAACAAACTGTGTGAAAGTGGGCTGTATACGTTATTCTAATAACAACGGTACCGTAGTACCTGCCTTAAGCGGCCATTAAAAAAAATCTAATTATGACTCTGTAAGGCAGGTTGTATGTTAATGCATGTCAAACGTAATTTGCAAAAAAAACGTACATGAGCTTTTTGCATTATTTTTGCCCTAAATTAAGCAACCATCTGGCTTTTTAAGACTCCTATGTTCAATAAATGGATGGCCGTTTAAGAGAAGATCTACTCTGTGTGTACAACCTTTGGTGTTGAATGATATATGAAAAATGGGCATAATATAAAATTAACCCAATCCCCCATAGCCTACTTTAGGTCCAACCTCGCTGAATAAAACTACCGAAAAGGAGTATTTATAAGAGAAAATGAACATTTTTGAATACGTAGCTTTGAAAAGATTGTGATAAATAGGACATTTGCTCCTATAGGGCAAATGCTCTATTCATCACAATGGTTTCAAAATGTGACTGTAACAGATGCGTCAAAAGGTGTCAGTATGAGGGAATGGGTTAAGAGACCACCAACATGAGGTATATTTATCTGGGCCCATGCTTATAAAACTTTTAGTTGAGTCTGAGTTCGTTCTCAAGTTTTTGATTGGTCAGATTTTAGCCTATTTAAGTCTGTTAACCGTCAACCTCGTTTTTATACGGGCAACTTTCGTTGCAACGAGCACGTTCGTTCCAACAAACAGTGTCGTAGTACTGAACATGTTGTTGTAACGAACATTTAGCCTTTTTATTTAATCAGCGTATATGTCTGCTTTTGCAAATAGTGTATACCCATATGAGACAGCTCCTAGAGGAGCTGTCTCCTACGGGTCTACACTACTTGTCATTACGATTCAGTGGCTGCATTTCATCCAACATTAGAATGATTCAACTAATTAATATGCATAGTGGATGGGTTAACATTTAAATATTCACCAAGAGTAGGGTTAATATTTATGTTCAGGTAGCTTTGTTTAAAAAACATGATCTTAGTATAATGATTATTCCGTTCTATCGAATGTTATAAGGAGGGGGTCAATTTGAGGGAATGGGTCAAGAGGGAATGGGTCAAAAAGCGTCTCAATATGAGGGAATGGGTCAAGAGGGAATGGGTTAAAAGGCATCAATATAAGGAAATGGATCAAAGGGCATCAATATGAGGGAATGGCTAAAAACATCAATATGAGGGAATGGGTAAAAACATCAATATGAGGGAATGGGTCAAAAGGCATCACTATGAGGGAATGGGTCAAAAGGCATCAATTTTTAGGGAATGGGTCAAAAGGCGTCAGTATGAGGGAATGGGTTAATGGCTGGGTTAATTATCTCTTATACCACCTAAGTATGATTATTACATTCTTTCACCGCCGATGTCATCCGAAGCGTTTCACAAGGCTTGTCGCAATCGGTCAATGGGCACACCTGTAATTAACCTTACAAATGACGTGTACCCAGATGATAAGCCAGGGCCCAAACGGTTTGATCAAACTGAATGACAGCCCATTTCAGACACCTAAAGCAGACGAAAAAGTATACAGACGAAACATATTTGGCGCCAATAGAGTTATTCCCAGTGTTGCTTTTGTTGTAGCTTTCAGCACAGAGCTGTTGTCACAAGCTGGATTAGATTTCCACAATGCCATGCCCATAATGAAATCAGAGTAACATCAAACACGTTTACTGTAATGAGATGACGAGTTCGAGAAAGGCTGGAAGCAAAGTCGCCACATGAACTCAACCCACAAAGCTTTTGTTCTATCGTATCGATTTACAAATAACCCATTCCCTCATACAAACGCGCTTTACGCGTTTGCAGACAGAGTAGGCCCAGATCAAACGGTTACTGTAGGAGCCGACTGATTAAGGTCTGCTCCATTTGCTAATGGTATTGTAATATATTGACTCTATAGTTTCGACCAATACAAAAACATCATGTGTACATATGCTATTATAAAAATTCAGCTAGTAAGATACTCATGATATAATTATTTCTAACATGAATATTCAACAGGGAAAGGAATAAACACCATAATAAGATCACAAAATAGATGGAGCAGACAGGTGGTAGCTTAATGCAGGAAGGAAGGTATGCAGAAAGCTCCTATAGGAGCTTTCTGCACACCTTTCGTCCTGCATTAAGCTACGACCTGTTTCTAATGACACTCATGCATATTTATTAAGTGGTCGTATAAGAGGGCCTTTTACTGTATTGGGATGGTCTTGTCATTTCTGTGTAGCTTATGAGATACTTGAAGTTTAAGCTTGGATTTGGACAGTACATTTCTTTTCGCAATGGTGAAAGGAAACTAGTCAAACCACAAATAGTGGATGGTGGTTGAAAAATAACTCCAGCTTTTTGAACATTTAAAGATAAACTCTGCCCAATTTTGTAAAAATTAATCAATGCGTTAATAGTAACAATAATAATAATCATAATAATCATAATCATAATCATAATCATAATAAAATTAATAATAATAATAATAATAATAATAATAATAATAAAACAATAAAATAATAATAATAATAAAATAATAGTAATGCATTGTAGTTATTATAGCAGAAGTTGAACCTATATAATTCCATAAGTAAACAGAGCAGGTCCTGATCAGTCAGTTCCTATACTTACAAAGGCGCCAACAGTTTACGGGACAGCCGCATATTCTGTGTCTGACTTAAGCTAATACCAAATAATAATAATGAAAATAAAAAATAATAATTAAATAATAGTTTGAATAGCATTGACACGCCGAGTTACAACGAAAATGCCCGATTGTTTACGGAGCTTGTGTTAAAAATGGCCTGTTTTACTGTGGGTCTAATGCAGTGTTCCCTCCCTACAACGGCCCTCTCAATAACGATTCCCTTCTTACAACAACGCATGTCACTGTTTCCGAAACAAAAAGGCTCCAGGCACAACTTTTTTCCATCGTATTTTCTTTATGTCTCCATCAAACCCTATGTTGTGACCACTCTTTAGAATCGTCACTTTGTGACGATTCTAAAGAGTGGTCATAACATAGGGTTTGATTGAGGCATATATAACGGTTTTAGTTCCTCTAAACAAGCTAATTATGTTTGATTTTCCGTCCCTATAACAACTCCCTCTGAACAACACATACAATATTCGTATCCCAAAGGGTGTCGTTGTAGAGAGGGAGCACTGTATCTGAACCCTTTCAACGTTGAATTTTCTGAGTGGAAAACTCCATCAGTATTTAACTATAGAGTTCACCCAACCTGAAAGGCTGAAACTATCTAGAGAATTTCGAAATACAAACAATGCAGATCCTGATCAGAGGGCCTCTGATCTGGGTCTGCACTGTTTGCAAGTGACAGTACGTGCGTGTCCTCCCCCCCCCCCCCCCCCCCATACAAATGGTTAAGGTATCTGACCTGCAGCAAAACAGGGCATTCAAAGATTCGAGCGTTTAAATAGTTAAGTGAAGACTAATAGGTCCATGAAACAATAGATTTAATCTAAGCCTCCATAGAGACATCTGGTAAAAGCCTAAAAGAGCACCAATAATACTTGCCTTTCCAGCACCATCAGTAAATATGTGAAACCGTTTGTAACTAGTTTGGATACAGCTTTGTCGCCGAGTATATCGCTGTCTCATTATGATCCAAACTGTTTGACACGGTGACCCGTATTTGTTTAACTCATTCTCTCCTAGGCTATTCTTTAGACCCTACCTCTTTAATTAAATCTACGGAAAAAGGAGCATTATCTATAGAAAAAGGAGAGTTTTAGACCTGTGCAGTCTTGGAAGTTGGAACCATTGCTCTATTTATCACAATGGTTTCAAAATGGGAATTTTATAGAGGCGCAAAAATGCGTCACTAGGGGGTAATGTTTTAAGCAATGTGAAAGGAATACGGAGACTAGAAATCAATGGCGGTGTTTTACAGACAGGAGTTGGCTGGCTTTGATATGATTAACCCTTTGCCCTAATGAATATCAATGTAAGAAATAACAGTGTGAATATCAATTGGTGTTTTTTTTTATATAATGCCATCAGGGCAGAAAGTTTTGAACACGGAAAGTGTTTGGCCAACGCACAAACTATAGATTTATATCTAGTTCAGTTCATAAACAAGCAGAGCATATCATGATCTGTGTCTTCTATGTTTGCAAAGGTGCTAAACGTTGTTTCATCCATGGACTATTTTTAGATCCAACCTCTTTGAATAAATCTACCGAAAAGGAGCATTAATTAGAGAAAGGGATGTTTTTTAGAATTTTGTATTTGAAACAATTGTGATAAATATAGCATTTGCTCCTACATGTGTACAGGAGGAAATGCTCTATTTATCAATGATTTCAAAAGGCGACTTTCACAGAGGCGTAGAAAGGCGTATTTGTGGAGAAAAGGGTTAATAACCTGTGGTACTGTGATATCTTAGTCCATGATATGGAAACTTTTGAGTACGTATCAACAATTGGAATTACGGTTACCATGGTTACAAAAGCAAAGATATCACGTAGGCACAAGTATTTCTATTAAATTTACTTTCCATATCTACTCTAGAACAATTTCTAGTAATTGAAAATTGAATCGAAAGCTGGTGTCTAGTAACTGCTGGTGTGTGTAACAGTAGTATACAGCGAAACAGTGATAGTCTCTTCTTGCAACATGTTTTAAACCTTTCTCGCAGAGGCTATATTTTTAGATCCAACCTCTTTGAACAAATCTACCGAAAAGGAGCATTTACTACTGAAAAAGGAAAATTTTAGAATTGTGTAGTGTTGAAACCATTGTGATAAATAGAGCATTTGCTCCTATGGAGCAAATGCTCTATTTATCACAATGGTTTCACAAATGACTTTTACAGAAGCGTCAAAAGGCGTCTATATGCCGGAATGGGTTAAAATTGCCTTACAATTATATAAATCATTTGTTTATATGCTGAAAAGAAGTATATCGTAAGAAAACCAATCGAATAAATATCGCAGAAAACAAACTTTTACTGGTTTTGTATCGAAGACCCGATGTTATTCGGCAATGTGTTGGTATTTATTCGGCTTGTGTTTTAGTTTTGTTAACTATTCGTCAAAGGTCGATGATATAGATATTTTATAAGTATCTATGAATACAGTTCATTTTATCTCACATGGGCATTTTCCAATTTCAAATTGGCAATATTTATAATAATACTTGAGCATACAAATACCAAGTTTTATGATGCTATTGAAAACATGTTGTTTTTGTAGTGGCTTTCACTAACTCTTCAACTTTGAAATAGTTCGCCGTCTTATAACTTTGAAGCATGGCGAGTTTAAACCACAACATATGGACTGACGAGATAGCGTAGCCTTTTATCAAGCCTGGCTATTAAACCCTTTCCTCCATAAATACACCTTTCTACGCCTCTGTAAAAATCACCTGTTGAAACCATTGTGATAAATAGAGCAAAATTTATGCTCTATTTATCACAATGGTTTCAAACTACAAAATTCTAAAGAAATTTCCTTTTCTGTAGTTAATGCTCCTTTTCGGTAGATTCATTCAAAGAGGATGTGTCTAAAAATACATGTAGCTTATGGAGGAAAGGGTTAATCTGTTACTCCGTTAATATGCCTTTGCAAATATGGAAAACCTTTGAACCCGGGATGCACTGCCATTGGTAACCAGTGTTGACCCAGATCAGAGGCCTCCTCTTGTTGACCAATTGATGATTTTTCATTTCCAAACCTTAATTCATAAAATACTAGCACGAGAGAGTCTTTCAAATGTACAGAATACACAAAACAAAGGGCAAAAAATGATAACAAGATGAATTTATCCAGATTTCAGTAAAACCTCTCTAAATTGAACATTCAATTTAGTATAAATATCGGTCATGGAAACAGGTGTGACAGTTTAATGCATGGTGAAAGTCATGCAGAAAGCTCACAGAGGAGCTTTTTAGAGGGGGTTTACTGTACATGGATAATTCGTACAAGGTCAAATTCAAATGTACAAGGTCAAATTCAGAAACACACTTGCAAGAAATCGCTTGTCATCACATTATCGAAACATTGAAATTGGAAGACAAAAAAATCGAAAGAAACCTAAGGAAATGCGTACTTTGGAATCTAAAAGATTCCGAAAATTCATCTAATTTTAGTTTGTCAATCCTTTATTGAATTTGGAGAAACTTGCTATTTTCGTAGACCAAATATGTATAAACATTTAGATATTTTGAACTTTACAAATATGAACACGCTAAACGAATTTAAATTAAGTTTAACTCCGATATCTCGAACTTCAAGGGACTATATGAATTAGTTCGATATAACAGAAGTTTGAGTTATCCGATTTCTAATCTGGACAATCTCTCAAGTTCGCAGCTTAATGCAGGTCTACAGTAATGCTGAAAGCTCCTGTAGGAGCTTTCAGCATTACTGTAGATCTGCCTTAAGCTGTGAAATGTGTTTATAGATATGCGTAGTGATACATTTTAGAGCAATTCTGTATTGTAAGATTTTGGAAGGACAGAACATTTAGTTCGAGTTATCCGAGTTCGAGATATCGAAGTTCAACTGTATATTGCTAAATGGCATCTGAAAAGGGAAACAACCTTTCAGAGTGCATGTATGCTTATATATAAACTGAGTAACCGACAACCAACATTTGACAGCTTATATACTATGTACTTCCGCCATCTATATCGTTTTCTTTTTTTTATTATTATTATTATTTATTTATTATTATTATTATTATTATCATCATCATTATTATAGTTATTATTTATTATTTGTTATTATTATTATTATTATTATTATTACATGTATCATTGGAAAGTAAGGCAAAATGGTCCCGCAGTTTTGTTTGTATATATCTAGTTTTTACGTCACTTTCACCGGTATTTCAGTCATATCGCGACGTAATTACAGGACGAGGAAGACCCAAAAGGTTCTTCAGTACATGGAACAAATTGCGTAGTTTCGTGCACAGTAGAACCACTGGGTAGAACCACCGACCTATCGCAAGCCAGCCGGAAGGCTTCCTCGCAAGAAAAATTCAAATTCCCAGACTGGGATTCAGACCACAGCGACGAGGGGCTTCATAATTACATGACCACGGAGCTCCCTGCTCCTGTAGGAGCTTTCTGAATTACGTTTACACTGCATTAAGCTACCGCCTGGTGTTCGGACTCAGAATCTTGCGTCTTTTAGAGGTAGCTTTTGAGGGTTTTTACTGTATATACATGTACATAATAAACACATATAGAAACATAGAAATACATATACTTTGAACATTGCAGTTATTGGAGTGAACGGTACACCAATGTCTGCTTCCAGGTGTAAACAATCAAATCTAACTTATCCGAACACTCGATAATCCGAACACTCGATAATCCGAATAATCGCTCATCTGAATAATCGCTAATCCGAATAATCGCTAATCCGAACACTCGGTAATCCGAATTTTAGTATAGAAGACGATTTTAGACAGCTGAATGCTTAAGATACCGTAAGGCAGGGCGAAAGTCATGCAGAAAGCTCCCCTCCCAGGGGAGCTTTATGCATGCCATTCATCCTGCATTAAACTGCAAACTATCTTAAAGACCGACCATGATACTCATTGAGGTAACATACGTTACATTGAAGCAGAACAAATTATCATTTGTTTTTATATTCGTCTTAGTTGCATTCATTTCGTTTCAAAACTATGAAAACCATCAAATAGTTAAGATGCTAATGAGACGATAAGTCGGCGGAATCAGCAATTGAAAATTGAATACAGATTAGTAGAGAACGCTTCTGTATTTTGTAATTTCAAATTGGAACTACAAGTATGGGGGCTTATTTCTGCCACCCCTGAACAACTTAATGTGTTTTGCGTTCATAATGATGGCTATTTGACAAGTATCTCGGAAAGTGAAAACTCAACACTTAAAATAGCATCGTTAAGTATATTCAAGTTATTGTCCAATACTAAAACAACGTACCCAACCATTTTGTAAGTCGTTAAACCCTTTATCTGGAACACTTTCTCACTCACTAACCATTATCTGGTACACTTTCTCACTGACTTACCATTATCTAGAACACTTTCTCACTGACTAACCATTATCTGGTACACTTTCTCACTGACTAACCACAGGACTAACCATTATCTAGAACACTTTCTCAGTGATAAACCATTATCTAGAACACTTTCTCACTGACTTACCATTATCTAGAACACTTTCTCGATGACTAACCATTATCTAGAACACTTTCTCAGTGACTAACCATTATCTGGTACACTTTCTCCGTGACTTACCATTATCTATGATACTTTCTAATTGACTAACTGAACACGACCTGGCCAGCATTGCAAACAGACTAGGTTTCTCATCTGGGTCCAAGCTATTGGAGTTTATTGACACCCTGCCAGGATTTTCACAAAAGCTTGAACGATTCGGACGTAAATGAAACTTGTTACATGTCGGAGTCTCAGCTCTATTTATCACAATGCTCTATTTATCACAATAGTTTCAAAATATAGTCGGTAAATAGCTTCTAGCTAACGTTAAATGTTATTCTGTAACACCTGACTATAAATAAAATTGCTTATATCTTGTACAAATGTATCTTGTAAAATATGAGATTTACAGGGGCACAAAAAGGCGTAAGTAGGGGAGAATGGGCTAGTATCAATTAGTTTATGCGTTAACTGTTAACCCGACTTAAGCAGCCACCTGTTTTTTATGGCTTCTAAGTTCAATAAATGAAATATCACTTAAGACATGATCTCTATACATGTAATCATGTAAGGAAATTGATCAGGCGGCCCCTACAGGTGTTGTCTGATCTTGGTGCACTATATTAGGAAAGGCTGTCTCTTTCTCAACCCTTTCACCGCCGCAGTCGTATAAATGCACCACGACAAATAGTGCAGTCCCAGATCAGACGCGACCTTTTCAAGGCGGTGTCTGATCAGGGACTTCACTATTTGTCTCAATCTGTATTTCTATATATGTGCTGTATTCCCTTGAAATTTGTATTTATTTATCTCATTTCCTTATATTACTGAATGATTTAACAAACTTGGATTGCAGACGGCAATTAGAATTTTGGCGCCTAAAGGGTTAAATCTGCTTTGAACAAGTAAGCAGACGACAATTTTACCCCCTTCAATATGGGGGCACGAATGTCTAGGCAGTTCACAGGCGCGGATTTAGAGGGGCGGAGCCGGCGTACGCCCCCACCCCTAAAAGTGCCAAAACAAATTGTTTTAGAAATATTTTAGATATATATATATATACAGTAAAACCACTCTATGACGACCACTACATTGTCTTAATTAGTTGGTAATTAGAGCAGGTGGCTGCTTAAATCAAGGTGAAAGCAAAACAGAACGCTCCCATAGGAGCGTTCTGTTTTACTTTCACCTTGCTTTAAGCAGCCACCTGCCTTAACACAAAATAATTGATGTAATTTAGTGGTCGTTACAGAGAGGTTTTTCATATCTATTAAAATCAATAAAACAATGATTCAGAAGGAGTGTTTTATTTCCCTCACCCAATTAAGCTCTTTTTCAACATTTATTACAAACACACTACTTATTTATGTCATCAAGCATAAAAATCTACGCCCCCCCCCCTTTCCAAAAATATTTCTACGCCCCCTCCCTAATCTGAAAACCTGGATCCGCACCTGGTTCAGACCAGATCACGGTAGAGGAGCCCCCTGATCACGTGCTGTACTGTTTGTTATTCAAAATTCTCTAGCAATTTTACACCTTTCATACTAGTGGACTCTATAGTTAAACACTGATGGGCTATTCCATTCTGAAAATACAGCGCTGAAAGAGTTAACAAAGGACAATGTATGCTGCGCGCATTATTTCCGGTCTCCTACGTCACCAAGCAGACGACACACGGGTCCTATAATAAATGACAAGTGAACAAATGACTGTTTATCTCCCGTGCTTGTCACTACTCTAGACTCAATCGTTCTGCTTCAAGAGGGTCAGTATTGGACCGTTTGAGTCTGGGGAAATAGCCCTTTCACCCTTAGTATGTGTGTACGCGTGTTTTGAACTAGATCCAAAACGACGCATCTACTTCAGATGTGAAATTAGTGGTAGTTTTAGTATTGGTGAAATTCTAGTTTAGACTGATATTGTCAGCGCGGCTCTAAAACTTAACAAAAATGTCGACATACGGGCATTTTATTTTCGGATACCCTCGGTCAACATGGTAAAGGACCGAGACAATAGCTTTGCCATTCATTTAGAGATAAACACTTGCGTTGACAAAATACCGGCGAAAATAAGGCTTCAAACGAAATTGATTTTAGATAATATGCTGTAAGAGGATTTGTCCGAGAGAATATTACTGTGTACGGGGGCTTAACCAGTTGAATGCGACGACACAAGTTTACTGGCATTTGCAAACAGTATAGACCCAGATCAGAGGGCTCCTAGAGGAACCCTCTGATCAGGACATACACAGTTTGCTATTCAAAATCCTCTCTCAAAGTAAAAACGTTCATACTAAATGAACTATACCATTAAAACCACGACAGATCGTTCCATTTTGAAATTTAGCGTTCAAAGGTCTAACCCTGTAAACAGTAAGAAACTTTCCGTCGCAATATTTCGTTGCCAGCTTCATTTCTCAAAGTTAGATTTTTGTTCAAGTTCCTTCAAAAAACAATATTAGAGCGTAAGTCTGCAAGGATCCTTATGGGACGTCACGTGACACGGCGTCTCGTCTTCGTCTTAACTGTGTTCAACAAATATCAGCAATTCATCCACAGTGGTAGAGAGACTTAAATCATATCCCACGTATTAGCCGTGCTTTTCCAGCGTGAAACAGAGAACGGGGTGTTTTGAAAATAAATATAAATCAGTTTTCTAGTGTGTGGTTGCTTGCTGTTTTTGCAACAAATCTTAGAAGCATGAATGTCTGGTATAGAGATTGACTGACATTACATTATGCCATGAATATCCGATAAACAGCCTGAAACCCATTGCATTCTGTTAGAAGTACCCGCAAAACAGAATGGCATCTGGGTCCATGCTTATAAAGCTTTTAGTTGAGTCTGAGTTTCGTTCTCAAGCTTTTGATTGGTCAGATTTGAGCCAAAGGCTCAAATCTGACCAATCAAAAACTTGAGAACGATCTCAGACTCAAGTAAAAGTTTTATAAGCATGGACCCTGTTGTATTATGCCAGAAATACCAAAACAACAGCCTGACAACCACTGCATTATGTCAGAAATTCCCGGTAAACAGCGTGACAAGTTGACAACCATTGTATTATGTCAGAAATACCCGGTAAACAGCGTGACAAGCAGACAGCCACTGCATTATGCCAGAAATAGCCGGTTAACAACATGACAGCCATTGTGTTATGTCATGAATACCCTGTAAACAGCCTGACATCAACTGTATTATGTCAGAATTACCCGGACATTGCATTATGTCAGAAATACCCGGTAAACAGCATGACAGCAATTGCATTTTGTCATAATTACCCGGATAACAGTTTGAAAGCTATTGCATTATGTCAGAAATAACCTGTAAACAGCGTGTCAAGTTGACAACCATTGTATTGTATTATATGTATTGTATCAGAAATACCCGAAAATCAGCCGGTCAGCAATTGCATTATGCTAGAAATACCCGAAAATCAGCCTGACAGCAATTGCATTATGCTAGAATTACCCGATAAACAGCCTAACAACAATTGCATCATGCTATGAATTCCCGGTAAACAGCATGAATGCTCGATGAACAGCCTGATAGCTATTATATTATGTCATGAATGTACGATTAACAGCGGGAAGTCATTGTATTATGTCACGAATGTCCGGTAAACAGAGAGACAGCTTTTGTGTTATGCCACGATTTCCCCATCAACAGCCTTATAGCTATTATATTATGTCATGAATGTCCGGTAAACAGCGGAGCAGTCATTGTATTATGTCATGAATACTCGATAAACAGCGTGACAGCCATTGTGTTATGCAACGAATGTCCGATAAACAGCCTGATGGCCGTTATATTATGGCATGAATGTCCGATAACAGCGTGAAAAAAAATGCATTATGCCATGAATGCCCGATAAACAGTGTCATTTGAGATCAGATTGCGCGCACCGGGGCGATAAAATAACATCTACAGACCTGGCAATACAGTAACAAATCTCAAATATTATGGTTCCTTTTTTCGTTTGCAAACATTGTCATCTGCCTAATGGTTTAAAGTTGACATTCTTTCAATTACTGCTCGAGTATATAAACCCCGGCCTACTCATCGTCTCACTTGGATCTGAACAGTGTACAAAGTTAATCACAGACTCGCCCATTATAACAAGCCCTATGACACTCTTTCCAGTAACCAAAGCGACAGAAGAGTTAACCCTTTCCCTCATAGTGACGACTTTTGACGACTCTGTAAAAATCGCTTTGTGAAACCATTGTGATAAATAGAGCATTTGCTCCTATAGGAGCAAATGCTCTATTTATGACAATGGTTTCAAGCTACAGAATTCTATTTTTTTCCTTTTCTCTAGTTAATGCTCCTTTTCGGTAGATTGTTTCAAAGAGGTTGTATCTAAAAATAGCCTATGAGGTAAAGGGTTAAAAGTGGGCACTTTGTTAGACGTCGTTGGCTCCCTAAACTCCCCGAGGGCACATGCACTTGCAAACAGTGTAGAACCAGACCAGAGGGCTTCTAGAGGAGCGATTTGATCAAGTTATACATGGCTTGTGCTTGTGTTCAAAATCCTCTATCATTCTCATACTGAAGTGACCCTGTAGTTAAATAGTGATGAACAGTCAGTAGTCAAAGAGCTAAGGAAAAACAAAACACAGCCACATACTAATACATAACGTCCAAATGAGACATTGTGCGAACTTTGAGCGAATCTCAAGAAATGTTTTTCAAATGTATTATTTCATTCTTGTTTTAAACTGTTAAGCTTAGTGTTCAGTATTTTGGTTTAAATGTTACAATGTAAAATTAATTGTCAATGTCTAAATATGACGGCAATTGCATTGCACACGTATCAATGACTAAATATGGAGGCGCTTAAAATGCACCATGGCCCATGCCTAGAGCTGACGGCGCTTATGATGAAACATTGACCATGTCTTAATCTGACGGCAATTACGATACACAAATCTGATGTCGCTTATGACACACCGTAGTATTTATAAATCTAACGGTGTTTCACCGTCGATTGCTTCTGCTGAAAACAATTTATTTTCCACATAACACACGAGCGTTCTCGACAAAACGAAAGCGTCAATAAGCCACAACGTGTCGTGTTACATCGCTCAGGATGATCTGATAAAACAGCGACGTGTCGGGAATACAAACACCCAGATCAAGGCAAGTGTCATGTCTGTGGAAAGTTTTCTATCGAATAGAACACATCTAATCCTTAACATCATAGAGATGCATATCAATGTCTTTGCAAACGGAGCAGACTAAGGTCAGCCGGCTGATCAGGGTCTGCTCTGTTTGCTATTGAACCTCTATAGATACGAGTCTAGTCCCTGCCCTGACCTAGCTTTAAGTGTTCATATAATATTATAAACAAGAAATATCTTTTAAAAAGATATTCAGCGGCATTCAAAAATTGACATAATGTACAAAACAATAATGATATTAAATCTCTGCCAACTTAATTTCAATGTTTCGAGATTTTGATAGTACAGGGAACTAGATCTATGAAGGGTTGCTTGTAATTATACTAGCAGAGAAGCGTGCAATGGAAATGACTAGGAGTAGAATAAGCAATTATGGAAAAAATCAAGTTACTTTATAGGAAATCACTATTAAAATGTACAATGTCAAAGTATTTTTTTAAAACTATCTGAAGTTAGTTCTTCATTTTACCTATTATGAAAATTTACTTGAAAGCATGTATATTTATATTGATATGAAGATAACTAATTGAATACACTTTAAATAAAGCGTACATAATTTAGTTTTTGTTTGTGCAGAGGCTGTAATTACTTAAAGAAAGGTATTTATCTATAGCCTGGGTCAACGCATTAATTGACGTATGTGCATCATCATTAGTGACACCATTAACTGAATATACATGTATTTTTAAAACAATATAAAGTTAGCTATCTCAACCTACTACTCGATCCTCGAATAACCAGAGCCTTAATTTGTGATGTGGTCGGGGATAGTAATTAATACTACATGTATTAATGCCACTACTCTAATATACTAAACAACATTTCTTATTTATTTCCTATAGCATTGCCTGTGAATTATGGTGGTTTCGGCAAACTACCTGTTCGTCAAAGTGGGTGTGATCAAATGTGGTATTAAATTGATAGCAAAATGATAATAAATGTTTAAAAGTTTAATAGTGGTTTTGGCAAACTGGCAATAATGCTCAGCAATCATTACCATGAGGTGATAAGTACGATAATGGGTTAGGAACTGATATAAAGTAAGACACACCAAAAATTGAATAGTCAAACTTGATCCACACATTTTGAGGATAATAGATCTATATAGTTTTATTCAGTAATATTGTTTATGTATTATATACTCTAGTTTTGATAATGACCAAAGTAATAAATAATTCATATTGTTTTACCGGTCATGGTCATAAACAACAATGTGACTACAGTATTGTACATGTATTTGAATCCACCAAAAGTTGAACTAAACAACATTTTGACTGAAAACAAAAAGCATAAAGTGAGTGGCAAACAGTTTGGACCAAGACTAAAATCAAAACTGAATGGGATAGTAAATCATTAGTAATGTGTTATGTGGTCTGGGGCTGTTTTAATGACTAAACAATGTGACTATAGTATTTGAAAGCACCTCTTTATCACTCATTGTACCCAAGGTTGAGTAAGTGTGAGTATGTCACCTGCTTAGCTAATATCCTGATCTGTATGAACCAAAAAATGGACCACATATCAATATTTAACATATAGATAGTTATTTAATGATTTTGATAATTCAAGTTTTGCTTTTTAATACAAATTTTCAATTTTTGCCGAAACGTCCTAGGCCAAATAAATAGATGGCCAAAACGTCCTGGGTCGAAACATCCGGGGCGAAACTTCCTATGCCGAAACGTCCTACATTCAGTGGCCATGTGTAGAGGCATTATAAAACGGCTGTATGCCAGTCAATGGATTAACTAATGAAAATACGGTTTACTAGGAAATTCTAGTAGGTCATATGCAAATTACAATGTAACATAGTTTCTGATTGGTGGAAAACTAGAACAAAAGTGAAAATAGACAGCTAACCGCTGAAAAAAATCGGTCAACAAATATTCATGATGTTATAATCTCCTACATGAAGACTCCCACATGAAAAAAAAGATAACTCTCATCATGGAAAAGATTAATCCTCATCAGTCAAACAGTTAATCCTCACCAAATAAACAGTTAGCCCTCACCAGGTAAAGAGCTAACCCTCATTAGGTAAAGAGCTAACCCTCATTAGGTAAAGAGCTAACCCACATTAGGTAAAGAGTTAATTCTTATCAGGTAAACAGTTAACCCTCACCAGGTAAAGAGCTAACCCACATTAGGTAAAGAGCTAACCATAATTAAGTAAAGAGCTAACCCACATTAGGTAAAGAGCAAACCTTCATTAGGTAAAGAGCTAACCCACATTAGGTAAAGAGCTGACCTTCATTAGGTAAAGAGCTAACCCTCATAAGGTAAAGAGCTAACCTTCATTAGGTAAAGAGCTAACCCTCAATAGGGAAAGAGCTTACCCTCAATAGGGAAAGAGCATCAAAATTGTTTGAAATAGATAGTCACACATTAGCAAAATGTGTATTTACTGCCGTTTTGTAGACGCCATTTTGGTTAATTTGTGTATTTTCATGGTTTCAAAGTCTTAAATTATGTTGTCTGTCACAGCTTTTTTCATTCAATGTCATGAATCAAGAGACGTTGTATAATTTCAGTCAGTAAAATAACTATATTATCTCTCTTTCACTAATTATGTGATAGTTTTTAATATTACGTTGTATTACATTTTATAATTATACATATACGGTATAATGACGGGGTTTTAAGGCAGGTGAAAGTTAAATGCTGGTCAAAAATGGTGTACGAAGCTCCTATTGGAGCTTAATTGCCGTTGATAACGGCACTAGTGATGATATCACATTAGAATGACGATATCAGTTTTGCCGGAACTCCGGAACTACTTTTGTAGATTTCCTTTGAGGACATATGTATCACATGCATCACTAGTGATAGTATCAATTTGCTAGTGTATTAATGCGCAGTTGTTATAAATTGTGGGGGAGTGGCTTACTTATTTCAACATATGTCTCTCTTTCCTTCCTGACTCGTCTGTCTGTAGAATTCATTCAACTTTATGGTTTGGTTTGGTTTATCGGGGTTTACGTCATTTTAGCAGTTTTTCAGTCACATCACGACGTCCAGCTAATTACAGGTGGGGGAAGACCCCAGAGGTTCATCTGTGCACGGAGAAAATTGCATTGTTTCATGCAAAGAGGAACATCCAAGTAGAACCACCGACCTACCACAAGCCAGCCGGATGGCATTTAAAGTCCCTGGACCCCCTGAGATCGAACAAGTGACACTTTGGTGTTTTTGATACAGTATAGTTTTTTTTTATACAATGTAGTATGTAATAAACAGAACGGCTTTCTTCGTTTGGTTGATATCAAAATCGAAGGTTATACTTAACAAATACGCATTTGTATCTTTTGCAAATAGAGTCGATCCAGATAAGAGGCTCCTATAGGAGCCGTCTGACCATGGTCTGCTATTTTTGCTTATGAAACAATATAGATCTGATTCCCCACTTTCCGCAGTGGCAGCAATTCCTTTTAAACTGCCATTTTAAATATTGATCTAATTAATATTCATAATGTCACCATTTCTTATATGAATAAACATAAAGGGCTAAAATGGTTGAACTTCGAAATGATTTTCATCCAATTCCCTCATATTGACGCCTCTGTAAATGTCACTTTCTGAAACCATTGTGATAAATAGAGCATTTGCTCCAGAGGAGCAAATCACTGTTTGAATGCTCCTGTAGGAGCCGTCTGATGAGTGTTTGCTCCGTGTGCTTATGGAATTTGATAGGTCTGTTCCGTGTGCTTCTGTAATGATATACAGATGCGACCATCTAAAACAGGTATAATTCTGGGTAGTAAAGGCGGGTGGTAACTTAATGCAGGACAAAAGTAATGCAGAAAGGAGCTTTCTGCATTACTTTTACCCTGCATTAAGCAACCATCTGCTAATAAAGACACACACGTTTATTCATTAAATTGTCGCATTAGAGGGATTTTACTGTATGTAGATCTAGTTCTGCTGTTTCTGTAGTTCCTGTGTTCACGTGCTATAGTAGAAGTATAATCTTGTCATTAATCATGATTTGATTATTTGATACATGAAAGGGTTAACCTTTACTCCATACATACGCATTGCCTCGCCTGTTGCAAACAGAGTAGACCCAGATCAGACGGCTTCTGTAGGAGCTATCTGGTCAGGGTCTGCTCTGTTTGCTTATGGTATGATATAGATTAAAGGATTCTATAGTTTCTGCCTTGGTCAAAAGTCCCTGTGTCATTGTGCTATCATAATACAATACTCTAATTACATGTAATATTCATGACGTCATTATATCTTAAATGCATAAGCATGAGGGGAAATAGTTCTCTAATCTCATTAATATTCATGGTTACGGTTCCTAAAATAAAATGCAAATTTCATTATTAATACTTCCATTCTGACAGGAAAACAAACATTATTCACACTGATATCTTCCCGTTGGAATCCATACCAAATTAGCCTTTTGTCCGAGAGGCCTTTTGATGCCTCTTAAAACAGAGTTGACCCAGATCAGGCGATCCATTGTAGAAAATGGTATTTTGATAATGGTCTACATATTCTGTTTGCTTATGGACAGTTATAGATCTGGTTTTACTGTTTCAGCCATGGTCAAAACATCTTGTGTTTGTGTGTCATAATAAACAATTCAGTTAATGCATATAAATGATGCCATCATTTCTTTCATGAATATTCATCATAATGCATTTCACGGACAGACGGACAAAACACAAACATATACATAAGGACGAATAGACGTTTAAAAAAGGCGACACATTTATCATAAAATACATATTTAGACTGATTATAAGAGTATTTAATCCAGAGTATCTAAAACAAACTGAAGAGAAATATTGCCTTCGATGTGCCACTGGTGTGAATAAACACACCGAATTGAAAATCTTAATTCAGCTCTGTGATAGGGACAGATAAGGAGCTTTATATGATTAATCATCTCTTTTCTATTTCAGCATGAAATGTTGTTTTCTTAAATTAACACAACTGTGACACAAACCTCAGAGAATATTTATCTTTAATTTTATTTCCTTCCGCTACATGCAAATGAATTACAGTATACCTTCTCTAAACCGGAAATTCAAATTAGGATTAACACCGACTTTTCACCGCGCTCCCTACTGAATATTCATGTAAGAAATAATGGTATCGTGAATATTTCTTAGCTGATTTTTTTATATGTACACAGGATGTTTGGGTATTGGTGGAAAAATGTGGATTCAAATCTGTTATACATGCACTTGCATTAGGAAACAGAGCAAATAGTGGTCTACATTATTTGCAAAGGCATGAAAGTGCGAAAATGGTTAAGGCAGGTGGCAGCTTGATGCAAGGTAAAATCATGCAGAAAGCTCCCAACGGAGCTTTCTGCATGACTTTTAGCAAGCATTAAGCAGCCACCTGCCGTAAAATTTGTATCTTATTTTTACTTAAAAAAGCTTGGTTAACCCATTCCCTCATATGCTATTTTTAGATTCAAGAACCTTGAATAAATATACCGAAAAGGAGCATTAACTAGAGAAAAGGACAATTTTAGAATTGTGTAGCTTGAAACCATTGTGATAAATAGAGCATTTGCTCCTATAGGAGCAAATGCTCTATTTATCACAATAGTTTCACAAAGTGACTTTTACAAAGTCGTCAAAAGTCGTCAATACGAGGGAATGGGTTAAGACGAGTCAGACTGTACAGTCATTACATTTCCCTGAACACTGTAATCCAGGTTAAATGTTATGTAAGACGTTGAAAACCTCGCAGGATACGAGATTGCCGCGAGATTGAGCGAGATTCTTCCCATACGTTATTAGTTATCAGCGCTGTTCATACAGTGATAAGAAAAGGATATTGAATGGAATTAATTCCCGGCACAACCTTAACCGTGCTACTGGCGACCTGGATATCACATTTTCAAAATGTCTGGATCCAGATCAGACGTCCAAGTAACTAGATACCCTCCAGGTTTCAATATCTGTGAAAATATGTTCTTTGTTTTCGATAGCTAATGAAAGAAATCAGTTCTCTTAATTTCCAACAGAAGGCGATTTTGATAGAGGACAAGAATTCGGCGGGGAAAGCATTAATCTGATTATATGTTTGTAATTTTGTGGTTCTGTTGGCATCTCCAGATGCAAACTGTATCTGAATTAGGAAAGATGACGGTGATAGAATACTTGAAACTTCCCCTATCAGTTCGCAAAAACCCTTTAACCCTTTACTCGATGAATATTCGTGTAAGAAATTGTGACGTTATGAATATTAATTTGTTGTAATAGGACATGACATGTTTTGGCCATGACAGAAAATGTACACAAATTCTATTTTATACCATAAGCAAACATAGCAGACCCTGATCAGACGGTTCATATAGGAGCCGTCTGATCTGGGTCTACTCTGTTTGCAAATGGCGTAAAAATGCGTGATTATGGAGTAAAACGTTAAGACTAGACATGATATAATGAACTGATGCATATCAATTAGGTTAACTATCAATTAGGTTAAATATCAATATAAAGCTTGCTCAGAATCTGACCAATCAGATGCTTGAGAATGATCTCAGACTCAAGCAAATAGTTTTATAACCTCGGGGTCAGTCTTAATACAAACGCCTTATCGGGCCTCATACAAACGCCTTTTCAAGCCCCATCCCAATAACTTTTCATGTCTTATTCAAACGCCCTCCATACATAAAACAAACGCCTTTTCAGGCATTTTCAAACAGAGTAGATCCCGATCAGACGGCTCCTGTAGTATTTTCTAATGGAATAATATATCACTAGTTCTACAGTGTCTTTAATTGCCAAAGTTTCCCTTGTTCATGAGCAATTATAACTATATTGCAATATTATAATTTCTTTTGTCACAAAACCAAAATCTGCGGTGTGAGAGTGCCGAAACAGAGTGTCGTAAACAGTGGAAATGCACTAGAGCATTTTTTAATATCAAATTAGCATTTTGAATGCGGCCTATAAACAGTCTTAAAGAGAGACAAAGTATGACGCATTTAATCGTAAGCATATCGCGTCGCTGCATGGCCGATTCACGCCCTGCGCGTTGTCTGTTGTATCACTACACTGTTTGTAACCAAAGGCTGAATAGGCCATCAGCTATAAACTGTTTCACTGTCTATGGCACTTTAATGGGTTATCTGATAAAAAAAATCTTACATTCGTGTTCATTACAGATTACTAAAGCGTGTTACATTTTATCACTGTAAACTCGTTTCATAAAAACAATTTGTAATGATCACAAATGCAAGATCTTCTATACATATGTATCCACAAATTAATAAATATATCAATGTATCAGACAGTTTAGATACCGACTAGAGTTACTTGATGTTTCATATGGATGTATTCTGGTCGCCTAGGTAACCACAAACCCGTTACTAACGTGCAAAACGTTGAAAAATAAAAGTAAAATAGAAAGTAATGAAAGGACAAAATGATGTAACACATTTTATAGAAATAAGAATAACTAATGACTAAATGTGTTTACGAGTAAATATCAATGGGAGATGCATCGTTCAATTTAACCCTTTCGCTGCCAATGCCGGATCTGTGATTACCTATGCAAACAGTTTGGATCCAGATGAGACGCCGAGTAACTCGGCGTCTCATCAGGATTCAAACTGTTTGTTACTGTTACTATGTTTTTGAACCAAAAATGAAGAAAATAAAAAAAATGAAAATTTGTAGCAGACAACAAAGTTAGCAGACGACAGAGATTGGCAGCGAAAGGGTTAAAGATACACTTAAACTTCAATATCTCGAACTTCAACGAACCCTTCAAATTTCGACATGACAGAAGGTCGAGTTATCCGATTTCTAGTCTTGATAAATTCTCAAGTCCACAGCTTAATGCATGTCGAAACTAATGCTGAACGGAACTTTAAGCATCACTTTATAGCAGTTATACAGAAGTTCAAGTTATCTAAATTCGAGATATCGAAGTTCAACTGTAGGCCCCTACTTTGATTTCGTAAATATAGTTACATTATTGAAATAATTGTTACCATGGATACACAAAATTTTAAGTCTGTGGCGATGGAACAATATAGCTGTCACTTCATGAACAAACAGGTGCTTTAAAATGTAACCCCTTGCCTGCTAAAAATGTTGTTCAGGTCTGTAACAAATTTCGATTACTTCCAGTTTGTTCAAACTTTTGAGAAACTTCTGACCGGGTGTCAAACAGTTTGGATCCTGATGAGACACCGAGTAACTGAATCGAAGCTGCAGAGGTCCAGATAAGATGCGTAATTTTTTTTTTCAAGAGTAACTGATTTATTTCTCCACCAAACCCAATGTCAAGTAGAAAGCTGTTGGAAAAACGTTCGACCTACACATATATCTTTGACCCATTTGGCTTTTTTTTAGATGCAACCCCCTTGAATAAATCTACCGAAAAGGAGCACTTTCTAGAGAAAAGGTAAATTTTAGAAATGTGTAGTTTTGAAACCATTGTGATAAATAGAGCATTTGCTCCTATGGAGCAAATGCCCTATTTATCACAATGGTTTCACAAAATGACTTTTACAGAGGCGTCAGTATGGGGGAATGGGTTAATCTCATATATACGCATTTTCACTACTTTGCAAAGCAAATAGACCAAGATCAAACGCATACTATAGGAGCAATCTGACCAGGATCTGCTCTGTTTACATGGAAGAATATATAGATCTAATTTTTTAAGTATTTTGCTTTTGACAAAAAAAGTTCATATACCATTGTAAATATTCAGCTAATTAATATTCATGATGAAATTATTTCTTGCATGCATTTTCAGGACATGGAGGGTGAATATGATTTGTTTTGAACGGTCGGTGGAGAGAGAGAGAGAGAGAGAGAGAGAGAGAGAGAGAGAGAGCGAGCGAGAGAGAGAGAGAGAAAGAGAGAGAGAGAGAGAGTATTTACTGTAATACAGTAGACCCTTCGAAAGCGATCACTTAATAAAAATATTTTACTTCCTTAATCCTTTCCTCCATAAATATGCATGTACATGTAAGAAACAATGACGTCATGGAAAGGATTAATTAACATTTAAGTAGGAAATGAAGTATATATGACTATTTAATTACTGTGTCACGGAATATAAAAAGGGATGTTGTATAAAATGTAGAGTTAGATCTATATGGTGCCATAAGCAAACAGAGCCTACCCCGTTTAAACGAATCATATAGAAATCATCAGATCTGGGCCTGCTATGTTTGTAAACGCGTTAAAATGCGTATCTCTGGAGTAAATGGTTAAAATGCGTATCTCTGGAGTAAATGTTTAAAATGCGTATATCTGGAGTAAATGGTTAAAATGCGTATCTCTGGAGTAAATGGTTAAAATGCGTATCTCTGGAGTAAATGGTTAAAATGCGTATCTCTGGAGTAAATGGTTAAAATGCGTATCTCTGGAGTAAATGGTTAAAATGCGTATCTCTGGAGTAAATGGTTAAAATGCGTGTCTCTGGAGTAAATGGTTAAAATGCGTATCTCTGGAGTAAATGGTTAACATGCGTATCTCTGGAGTAAATGGTTAAAATGCGTGTCTTTGGAGTAAATGTTTAAAATGCGTATCTCTGGAGTAATTTTTTAAAATGCGCATCTTTGGAGTAAATGGTTAAAATGCGTATCTGGAGTAAATGGTTAAAATGCGTATTTCTGGAGTACATGGCGAATCTTGCCGTTATTGAATTTTAATCAAGGAACTAAAAGCACTAGTAACGGGGCATTCCTGAGTTATATGATTACTTTCTCCATAGAAAGGATTCCAAAGCCTTTGAAAACAAAGCAAACAATGTCAGTCGGCTCCTACAGAAGCCGCCTGATCGAGGTCTTCCTTGCTTGCTGATGAAACAAAACAATATAGACTGTATACTGTTTCTGTTATAATAAAACTTCATCTGAGTTCACATGCAATTACAGTAAAACCCCTCTAATGCAACCATCAAAAATGGATATAATTCAGGGTGAAAGAGGCAGGTGGCTGCTTAATGCAGGACGAAAGTTATGCAGAAAGCTCCTATAGGAGCTTTCTGCAAAACTGCCATCCTGCATTAAGCAGCCACCTGCTTAAAAATGACGAAATGTTTTATTCATTAAGTGGTCGCAATAGAGGGATTCTACTGTATAAAAACGATATTGTTATTGATATGCATGATGCAGTAATTTCTTACATAAATATTAATGATGTAATTGGTTAAATAGCATGCATTGAGGCTTATAATGGTGAAATATTACAGTATAGAATTATGTTTGTTACACCAATAAAGATAAAAATAGTAGACCGTGTCATGAGAAGTGTGTCTTTTACAAACAGCATAGACTTGGATTTTATGTTTTCCATTCCAGTAGAAGCTGGAAAACCATGCACAATATGGCCGGTGTCTACAAAGTGTGCTAACTTGGACAGTTTTTGAAATTATTTAAAGGGAGGTAATTTTCAGAATCGCTGTATTCTATTGGGGCTGTCAGCTCACGCATAGCGTTGAACGATTTTATATCCACTAACTGAGTCTTAACTTCAGCGCTAAGGGGTCCAAGGTTATAAAACTTCTTAGTCTGTGATCATTCTCAAGTATCTGATTGGTCAGATTCTGCGCAAGCTCAGAATCTGACCAATCAGGTGCTTGAGAATGATTTCAAACTCGAAAACACATTAGGCCTAATGAAAGCAGCGTTTGTATTGCAAGAGTTGCAACGTAATCTAGGTCTATTATGTTGGCAAACTTCTGAGTTACAACTTCTCATGACATGGCTCAAAAGAGTAAGTTGTGCAGAAATACTGTACCGAGTAACTTCATCGCCGACCCTTAAATGAGAACAACAAACACTTTAAATTATAATTGCTATGTTTCAAGACAACCAAAATCGACTCTTTAACTCATAACCCCATAAATACGCATTTTAACAGCTACAAATGTATCCAAAGAGAATAAACTCAGATCAGACGGCTCCTATAAGAGCTGTCTCAGCATGGGCACGAGGTTATAAAAGTTTTCATTCTCAAGCATCTGATTGGTCAGATTCTAAGCTTGCTCAGCAAGCTCAGAATCTGACCAATCAGATACTTGAGAATGATCTGAGACTCAGACTCATAAGTTTTATTACCTTGAAACATGGTATTTTCTGTATGTTTATGAAATAATATATATCTATTGCTACCTTCTTTGCCATATGTGTCCGTCAATAAGCCATATCAAAAATAGCTAATTGATATTCATGATGTCTTTACATATGAATATTCATAGATCAAAGGGTTAATATATGTTTTTGTATATCCTCGAGAAACATATCTATATTAAAGGGATATTTACGAGGATATGACCAGTGGCGAAACGAAATACAACCATATAGTTGTCCCTATGTTTTGAAATCATCTCGACCCAAAAGACCTATGGTACATGTATAGTCATTGCAACGATTTGTAATGGTTATGTCCCGAAAAGATGGAACACATACATCCTTTATTGTCCGCCCGTCCGTCTGTAAGTATGTCCGTACGTCAGTCCGTAAAAAGGCACACCGAAGCTGTCAAACAGTTTGGCTCCTAATGAGATGACGAGTTTGCATATGGTATCATGACACTGAATAGCTATGACAACGTGACTACATTAAAATATAAAATATCATTCTCCGGTGTTTACAATGCAAGGTATGATAACACAGCATAAGTAAAGACAGATCCGAAAAATAACGCGAAACAAAGTAGAACCTGCCGTGAAGCGGCCGTTCATTTATTGAACTAATGTGTCTTAAAAAGCAGGTGGTTGCTTAATGCTCCTTTAGGAGCTTTCTGCATTACTTTGGACCAGCATTAAGCTACCACCTGCATTACAGACCCATATACCTTTTTTTGATGACCGCTTACGACATGCTCTACTGTACTGCATTTAGCTTATTATACACATACTCGTTCTACTGTACTGCATTTAGCTTATTATACACATACTCGTTCTACTGAACTGCATTTAGCTTATTATACACATACTCGTTCTACTGTACTGCATTTAGCTTATTATACACATACTCGTTCTACTGTACTGCATTTAGCTTATTATACACATACTCGTTCTACTGTACTGCATTTAGCTTATTATACACATACTCGTTCTACTGTACTGCATTTAGCTTATTATACACATACTCGTTCTACTGTACTGCATTTAGCTTATTATACACATACTCGTTCTACTGTACTGCATTTAGCTTATTATACACATACTCGTTCTACTGAACTGCATTTAGCCTATTATACACCAGACTCAAACGTTCCAGTCCAACTAAACTGCTTAATGTCCAATGTGATAAAAAAGAGATGCAATTGGATGTATTCAATACATCAAAGATACGCAATACAATATAGACTCTGGTAGGCGATAGACACAAAATAAAACTTCTATTTTTGGTTACAGATAGCCGTTCTGAACCTTTAACCATTTCCCTCATATAAACGCCTTTTCACACAATTGCAAACATAATAGACCCTTATCAGGACCTGCTCTGTGTGCCCCATGCCATAATAATGACCTGATTCTATACAGTTGGTGTCAAAACAAATAATTCCCTTGAAAATGTTACACTGTATAAAATCAGCTAATAAATATTCATGATATCCTTATTTCTTATACATGTATGATGTTGAACTGGTAAGGGGTTAACCCATTACCCCACAGATGCATGATAACAGGTAAAACATTTGCCAACAGTGTAGACCCGGATAACAATGCTCTCGTAGGAACTGTCGGATCAGGATTAGGTCTGTTTGCTTAACCCATTACCTCATAGGGTATTTTTAGATACAACATCTTTGAATAAATCTACCGAAAAGGAGCATTAACTTGAAAAAAATGACATTTTTAGAATTTTGTAGTTTGAAACCATTGTGATAAATAGAGCATTTGCTCCTATAGGAGCAACTGCTCTATTTATCACAATGGTTTCACAAAGTGACTTCTACATAGTCGTCAAAAGTCGTCAAAAGTCGTCAATATGAGGGAATGGGTCAAAAGTCGTCAATATGAGGGAAAGGGTTAAGAGTAAGATAGATCTGATTTTACAGTTTCTATCATTATACAAAGTGCACGTGTTCGTGTGCCATTATAAACACATCAGCTACTATAGACATATCTATGATGACGTCATTATTTCTAACATGAATATTAATGAAGTTAAGTGTCACAGTTGTGTGTCAAAACCATATTTTAAGTGGGCACATTTTTATCTTGACGTTCAGTGCGTTTTACGCCCGTTGCAAACATAGGTAGAGTAAATTAGACAGCTGTCTCGGGGACTGTCTGGTCAGAGCTTTCTCTGTTTTATTGTTTGCTACGACGATAAATAATAATTTTATTATTTTGTACGATCATTTAATAAAGTATTGTTCTTAATAAACATAGTCCTTTATGGATATTCATAAAGTATATGATATACAGTGCTCCCTACAACGACCCTCTCAATAACGATTCTCTCCTTACAACAACGCATTTCACTTTTTCCGAAACAACAAGGCTCCAGAAACAACTTTTTTCCATCGTATTTTCTTTATGCCTCCATCAAACCCTATGTTGTGACCACTCTTTAGAATCGTCACAAAGTGACGATTCTAAAGAGTGGTCACAACAAAGGGTTTGATGGAGGCATAACGGTTTTAGTTCTCGAAATACACCTTATCTGGGGATCTGCAAACAAGCTAATTATGTTTGATTTCCCTCCCTATAACAACTCCCTCTGAACAACACATACAATCTTCGTATCCCAAAGGGTGTCGTTGTATAGAGGGAGGACTGTAGAATATAAGAGGAGCAGAGGTCAATGGTAGATAGGTAAATTGAACTATATTCAAGAATAACTCATTTGTTTCTCAACCAAACCATTTATTGTGACCACTATAGAATCGTCTCTAAGGAGTGGCCACAGCATAGGATTTGGTGGAGAAATGAAGAGGTTTTAGTCTTTGAGACGATTCTAAAGAGTGGCCACATCATTGGCGTTGGTTCGAGAAAGGCTTTTAGTATTTGAGACGATTCCAAAGAGCGGTAACAACATACGGTTTGGTGCAGAACATAGGGCTGTATTGTTTGAATACGCATATTGATATATTGTTCTAATAAGGGTTAACTCTTTCAATACAGTAAAACCTCTCTATAACGGCCACTAAATGTTGTTAATTAGTTAGTATTTAGGGCAGGTGGTTGCTTAAAGCAAGGTGAAAGTAAAACAGAACGCTCCTATAGGAGCGTTCTGTTTTACTTTCACCTTGCTTTAAGCAGCCACCTGCCTTTGACGCAAAATACTTGATGTAATTTAGTGGCCGTTAAATAGAGGTTTTACTGTACTGAAAATATTAAATCGGCCCAATCTCTGATGGGTCGAACTTTGAACTGACTTGTGATTCGTCGATGTATTTGACTACTGTCTGAGTGCCAAGCAGCTTTCGTCCTGACATAGTGTCTTATCTTGGTCTTGACTGCTTCACTTCTACAGCCTCTTCCAATACCGCAATCGCGTGTGTCTATATGCCATAATACAAATTCACGATGACATCATTTCTTACATATAAATTGAACAGGGTAAGATGTGAAGAGAGCTCTTTTGTTATGCATTCGGCTACCGCATGTAATAAAAAACTCTATTAATTATTATCCCGCCTCTTTATACTCTTATCGCACTACCTTTATCATTATTCCACCAGTTTAACCCTTATCGCACGACCTTTATCATTATCCCGCTAGTTTAACCCTTATCGCACGACCTTTATCATTATCCCGCTAGTTAATCATTATCCCGCTAGTTAAACCCTTATCGCACTACCTTTATCATTATCCCGCTAGTTTAAACCTTCTCTCGCTTACTATGACTTAACTCACTAGCTTTGTACCCATACAAACTCCATAGGTTGACTAGAGGTCCTCGTGGACCAAGATGGACAAACTGTATATAAACGAATTAACTCGCATTCCAAAACAACTTGGATCCACATCTGACGTCAAGTAACTCGGCGTCTCATCAGGATTCAAAGGGTTTGACACCAGATCAATAGTTTTTCAAATGATTGATCGAATTACAAGTAACCAAAATAGCATCAATTTGAACTGGTATTATTTTCCCGTAACTTGTTAAGGGTTAAGATTTGTACGGAGTTGTTGTATTTAATTCGACTCTCATGTCCCTAGTTGAGATGTATTTATTCAAGAATGAACACGAAGGAATGAATATTACACGGGGAATTAGGTTTACGATAATTTACAGAATAAATTGTTAATCTCTAGGTCGCCCCTGTATCAATTCCTTCCTAACCCTAATCCGGCAAAGCGCCACCTTAGTCGCATCTGCTAAACATGTAGAAATGCCATTTGCATGTATCCTGGCATGCGTGACCAGACGCGCATTTGCAAACAGCTTGGATCCTGATGAGACGCCGAGTAACTCGGCGTCTCATCAGGATCCAATCTGTTTGACACTTGGCCAATAGTTTCTGAAACAGCTCATGCCATGACACTTGGTCAATATATTCCTAAAACTTGGACAGAATCGAAAGTGACCAAGCTTAAACAGATCTAAATTTGAGCTGACATTTTTTTTTTCACAGAGAAGTTAGGATTAAACCATATCACGCTGTCGTCTACAAAAATTGTCGTCCACATCGGTATTTATTTCAAATATATGACATCGTGGTTTACAGCGATAAGTTTGTTCTATGTCTAAACTGTTTAAAACAAAAAACGCATTAACGCCAAAACACCCTATCGTCCTAACGCAACAACGCCCTATCGTCCTAACGCCATAACGCGCTATCGTCCTAACGCCACAACAACCTATCGTCCTAACGCCATAACGCCGTATCGTCCTAACGCCACAATGCCATATCGTCCTAACGCCACAACACCCTATCGTCCTAACGCCACAACACCCTATCGTCCTAACGCCACAACGCCCTATCGTCCTAAAGCCACAACATTCTAACGTCCTAACGCCACAACGCCCTTTCGTCCTAACGCCACAACGCCCTATCGTCCTAACGCCACAAAACCCTAACGTCCTAACGCCACAACGCCCTATGGTCCTAACGCCACAACACCTTATCGTCCTAACGCCACAACGCCCTATGGTCATAACGCCACAACACCCTATCGTCCTAACGCCACAACGCCATGTCGTCCTAACGGCATAACGCCCTATCGTCCTAACGCCACAATGCCCTATCGCCCCTAATGCCACAACGCTCTAACACCACAATCTATGACAACGCCTTATTGCCTTTAAGCGCATATTGTTATACAGATTAATTATAGGACATGCATTCACTGTCGTTTGCAAACATAGTAGACCCAGATCAGAGGGTTCCGCTTGGATCCCTGCGATCAAGATCAGTATCCATGCTTAGAAAACATTTTTGTTGAGTCTGAGTTCGTTCTCAAGTTTTTGATTGGTCAAATTCGAACTCAAATCTGACCAATCAAAAACTTGAGAACGAACTCGGACTCAACTAAAAAGCTTTACATGTAATTAAGCATGAACCCTGTACTGCCTGTCATTCAAACTCCTCTAGCAAGTTTATGCTTTTAATATTGATTGAGCTCTATCATTAGCTACACATGGACTATTACACTATGGAAATTCAGCATTGATACCCTTTCATACTGAGTAGACTCTATACTTAAGCACTTGTGGGCTATTCCACTCTGAAAATTTCAGGGCTGAAAGGGTTACATCACTATAATAGTATCGGCCTAATATATACGATTCTTCGCGCATATGCAAACAGAATAGGCTCATCTCAGACGGCTCCTGGATGAGTGTATGATCAGGATATAGTCTGTTTACGCATGACATTATATTAATAGATCTGCCTCTGCAGTTTCTACGAATATCAAAATATCTTCAGTACATATACAATTATAAAACTTCAGCTAATACACATGGACGGTGTCATGTTTTCTTACATTTGTACATGAAGATTTTTACATGAATAGTCAACAAGAAAATCGTTAACCCTTTCGCTGCCAATGCCGGATCTGTGATTACCTATGCAAACATTTTTGATCCAGATGAGACGCCGAGTAACTCGGCGTCTCATCAGGATCCAAACTGTTTGTTACTGTTACTATGTTTTTGAAACAAAAATGAAGAAAATCAAAAGAATGAAAATTTACAGCAGACGACAAAGTTAGCAGACGACAGAGTTTGGCAGCGAAAGTGTCAATAAATACGACATTACATAGCAACATATACTTGTGCGTACTCAAATACTAAAATCGTCATTTCTTCACAAAACCCTATGTTGTTACCACTCTTTAGAATCGTCTCGAAGAGACGATTCTAAAGAGTGGTCATAACATAGAGTTTGACGGGGAAATAAAGAAGATACTAATCTATGCATCTTATCTGGATCTCTGTATATTTTCTTCTCACAGTCCTGAAGTACAATTTATATTTCTAATATGAAGTCACCGACCCACCACCATCTGTGATATCGAGAAGTTTTTGTCTCAAGGTTAAAATATTGTCAGCACTTCCATTCAGTCATCACACATGTGATCTAACAATATCAACTCTGTGAACTCCGAATACTCAAAGTGAAATCGTCCATCATTGTATTACAGTGGAGTCCATCCAATATGAAAGGTATATATTTGTTAGAGGTTTTTGAATGGCAAACAGTTCATACCCTGATCAGGGGACTCCTCTGTGATACCTCTGGTTCGGATCTTACCTGTTTACGAGTGACGGCTAGCTAGCTCATATCCCATAACCAATAATGTCTTTTTACAGATTTATTACAGATTTATTACAGGTTTCGGAGAACGGTTGCTCCTTTTTCTTTTCACAGATGTAATCGGAGTGTCAAACGGCTTGGATATTGATAAGACGCCGAGTTACTCGGGATCTCGCATGGATTGAAATCGGTTGCAAGGGGTATTACGAAATTGTCCAGTTGCAGGTGAAAGGTGATTTACGCTCTGTCAAGATTCCAATTTTTGCTCCATCAGATTCTATTACTATGACAACAGAAATAAAGTGAATTCTCTGTCTAGCATCATTGCATTGCACTCGGTTCTTAAGCCCCTGTCTTCCTGTGAAAATGGGTTTCTGTTCTATCTTTAGGCTGCTGTTATTAACCCTTATCTGAACCATTTCCTTTATACAAACGCTTTTTCATGCAGTTGCAAACAGAGAAGACCCAGATCAGATGGCTCCTGTAGGAGCCGTCTGACCAGGGTCTGCTCTGTTTGCTAATGGAATTTAATAGTTTTGGTTCGTAAGTTCCTAAAATGGCTACAATGTTCCACTGTCCATCATTATAACTATTTTGTCCACGAATATTCAGTTGGTATTGAAATTTGGAATAAACCTAGAACAGGAAAATGACTAACCCTATAACTCCCATTAAACATTTAGTAGACTCGTCAAAATCAAGATGTGGAACTCGTCCATAATACACCAGAGGGTGTCATGCAAGAAAAACATATATCGATATGCTGGTGAAAACCTTTACCGATGAAGACGTAGATCGTATGCAGTAAAATATAAAACGTTCATTTACCCGAAATTTTTTACGACAAATCTAACCTTCCCATTTAACATTTAAAGATACAGTTGAACTTCGATAACTCGAACCTCAAGGGACCATACAAATTAGTCGAGATAAGAGAAATTAGAGTCACCGGATATCTAATCTGAACGATTTCTCAAGGCCACAGCTTAATATAATACAGATTGAAAGTAATGCTGAACGCTCCTGTATGAGCTTTCATCATTATTTTAGACCTGTGTTAAGCTGTCACATGTTTTCCTATTTATCTGTAGCGATACATTTTAGAGCAATTGTGTATTGTACGTTTTGGAAGGACTGAACGTTTTGTTCGAGTTAACCAGAAGTTCGAGTTATCGAGTCCAGATTTCGAAGTTCAACTATAAATCACACACTTTAGATCCTGAGCGGATCACTCGGCGTCTCACCAGGATGCATATTGTTTGATGCTGCCATTCATTTTCTTACAACAATAGTTTTTTTGTTGTTTTTTTTAAACAAAAATTAAACAGACGATAGATTCGTGACAGGGGAGACGTTAAGCATCTACTACATAGGTACGCCTTTTATCGACCAATCAAAAGAGTAGACCCATATCAGACTGTTCCTGGAGGATATGCTATGTTTGTTAATGAAATAATATACATCTGATTCTACAGGTATTCCATTCTTAAAAGTCGTGTACATCTGAGTAACCCTTTCCGCTATGAATATTCATGAAATAATTCATGAAAAGATGTCATGAATATTAATTAGATTATTTTTTAAAATGGCATATGAAAATATGATTTTTTTTTCAAAGCAGAAACTGTAGAATCATATCTGTATTAGATTATAAGCAAACAGAGCAGACCCTGATCAGACGGCTCCTATAGGAGCCGTCTGATCTGTGTCTACACTGTTTGCAAAGGCGTAGAAAGGCGTATTTATGGAAGAACGGGTTGATGATATTCATGATTGTATAATTTCTTACTCTAACATTCACGAAGTGCATTTGAAACTTTAAAAGCTTTAAACAAGCAAAGGTTTCTACAAATGACAATTTTATACTTTCTCTGCGAGCTTGAGGCTAAGTGGGCCATCTTGTGACATTTTGAATTTTAACCTTTTGCCTGTTAACCTCGACTTGACAGGAATTTGCAAACAGCTTGGACCCAGATGAGACGCCGAGTAACGCAGCGTCACATCCGAATCCAAGCTGTTTGATACCCAGTTAAATAGTTTCCCAAAAAGTATAAAAAGTCGAAAGTTATTCAAATCAGATTTTGGGGAGAGATTAGTTATTGTAGCAGTCAAAGGATTAAAACAATGAAAAATGTGAACTTAAAACAGCTTCTCCCGCGACTGATTAAAATGCATGGAAAACGCAAATGAAGATAGAGATGCTTACGCTGACGTAGTCGTCGTCGTCTGCAAAATGTGTCGTCTGCTTCAAATCTTAAAACATGTTGTTTTTTCTGTTTTCATTATTTAGAAATGCCCATAACAGAACAGAATGGATTCTGATAAAAATAACGGGCTAGTTGTGGTTTGGTCAGGGTGAAAACTGTTCTGCAACAGCTGGTCACAAATTCTGTGTATGCTGTGTTCAAGATAAGATATAGGAAAACATTACTTAGAAACCAAATGACATTAAAACTTATTCTGCCGAGCGAGACAAAAGATGCATTTACAAATAGCGTGGATCCTGATGAGACGCCGAGTAACTCGGCGTCTCATCAGGAACCAAACTGTTTGTAACTCGGCTAAAATGTTTTCTAAACCTTGCATGAACCGGAAGTAAGTAAAAACAAATACAAAAGATCGGAATTGAGCGGATATCTATTTTACAACAGGTTATGTGGTACTGCAGTTAGACTGGTTTAAAGGAGTCTTAGTAAACATAATGAAAAGTTAAAGAAAAACGATGTAAACCATTCCCCTGTGTTACTTCTAACTATTCTCCGTTTTGTAATTTGTTTTCTGCTCATACATTCGTCTATTGTGGATTTAGTATTGTTTGCGTAGCAACAGAATACAAAGGTGGCGATCCAGAGTCGAACCCACGGTACACTCGCCTACCAGACAACTACTTTCTACACATGTACTTCGCATAGCAGTCTAGTACAATTTATTCACCTGCATTCGATTTATACAAAAGGTGTTCAATAACATGGAATCCGGAATCAATCAGGGTTAATCGGCGTCTTATCTGGATCCAAGTTATTTACAATTGAAAATGCGAGACCGGTTGCACTCAGCATGATAAGGGTTAAAATTGGAGTCTTATCAAGAAGCTGGTTGTTTTATGCAGGAAGAAAGTAATGCAGAAAGCTCATGAAGGAGCTACCTGCATTACTTTCATCCTGCAGTAAGCTACCACCTGTCTTAGAAACCTGCAATAAGCCTTGTTAACAGTGGTCGCTCGATGCAGATTATACAGTTCTCGGTATTTAACCCTTTCACCGCCGCAGTCGTATAAATGCACCACGACAAATATTGCAGTCCCAGATCAGATGCCGCATTTTCAAGGCGGCGTCTGATCAGGGACTTCACTATTTGTCTCAATCTCTATATATGTGCTTTATTCCTTTGAAATTTGTATTTATCTCATTTCCTTATTTTACTGAATGATTTAACAAACTTGGATTGCAGACGACAATTAGAAATTTTGGCGCCTAAAGGGTTAAACAAATTGTACTTGAGTAGTAGGTTCCTCTGAACGTGTGTAAATATTACGACACAGGGTTTCTTACTATATGATACTTTGGCTTTAAATAGTTGTACTTGAAGACCTTTTGATATAAGAAAAAACAGCTTCCAATAAGACAGAAACTGTTACGATCAATACATTTTATAAACATGTATACTTATATAGTATACATATATACATGTAGATACAATTGAAGTTAAGCAAGCGATATCTGATCTTGAAATTATTGGCTATGTCATAAACAGTAGAACCAGTTCTACATTATAACATATTCTAACACATCTCGCGCACACATCTACATAAACAAAGAAGGGACGTATCTATGTTTGAATTATCCATAAAACACCGCACGCGCTGTACATAACGGCTTAACGTGACGTAATATGGCTTCGAAAATTCGTACGACAAGAAACGTAGTGCCGTTGTGGCGGTTCATATTATAGTTAAATTGAAGTGTTAGAATCGAAATAATAAATTTATTCCAGTGTTTTATCGTGCAATCGAACCCGTGTTATCCCCGAATTCGAGTTATCCGAGTTCGAGATGTATTTGTATTTATGGAGTAAAGGGTTGGCCATTGCTAAAGAATAGAAACTGACCAGAATCAAGAATATTTGAAAAATACCCCCCCCTCCCAGGAAATGAAGAAATGAGCACCACGGATCAGCGAATTGGAATAAAACGCACAGATTAACATTGACCCTTATTGTGAAAAAATAGCCCATTAAATTTGAATCTTGTGCACTTTGACATATTTCCGATTCGATCAAGCTTTTTAAGAAACTATTCACTGAGTGGCAAACAGCCTGGATGTTGATGAGATGCCGAGTTACTCGGCATCTCATCTGGATCCAAGCTGTTTGCAAGTGTGAGTCAGGTCAGTCATTACGAGAGAAGGGTAGATGAATGTCATTTGTCATTTTCTGCCCCCTTGTTTACAAACCGGTCACGTGCCTCCGTAAATCTTCTCCGGACAAAGTCTGTCAGACGCTTGATCGTGGATTCAGAATGTTTGACGCAAGAATCATAAAACGGCTTCCACATCTCATAAACAAACTTAATCTGATTTCATGCAAACTATATCATTAAATATTAACCCTTTCCTCCAGAAATACGCCTTTGCAAACGGAGTAAACTTAGATCAGATGGCGCCATAGGAGTCATTTGACCAGGGTCTGCACTGTTTGCTTATGGTATAACATAGATTATGATTTTAGTTTCTACAATGGCAAATACGTTATGTGCTCATGTATCGTTATAGAAAATAAACTAATCAATATTCATCAAGTTCTCATTTCCTTCATGAATATTCACGGAGTAAAGTAAATTATCCCTTTACTCCATTAATGCATGTATGCTTTTCTACTTCTTTGCAAAATATAGCAGACCCTGATCAGATAGCTCCTATAGGAGCCGTCTAATCGGCGTCTCCTGTGTTTGCATATACAGTAAAACCTCTCTATAACGATCACTAAATTACACCAATTATTTTGTGTTAAAGGCAGGTGGCTGCTTAAAGCAAGATAAAAGTAAAACAGAACGCTCCTATGGGAGCGTTCTGTTTTACTGTCACCTTGCTTTAAGCAGCCACCTGCTCTAAATACCAACTAATTAACGCAATTTAGTGTTCGTTATAGAGAGGTTTTACTGTAATAATATGGTCGCCATTTAAAATGTTCCAATGTGCACGCGTTATTATAATGATAACAAATCTAATTTAATAATCATGATGGGTTTTTTTCTTACATGAATATTCATGGAGTAACGGGTAATTGATGTTTACGGACGGCATGTACACAATGAATGAGAGTTGTTTGCCTGCAATCAGTGTAGACCTTGATGTGCTTTCGCTTACCGAATTCATTACTTGACAGACTTGAAAAACTGCTATTTGAGGACCAACTTTCCGGCTTTACAAACAATACTGAAACACACCAGAGTCCGCATTTCTTGGTCTGCAACGTTTGTCACACACGGTAGCAAAGCTGAATATGTTCTGATGGGGAGGAAAACAGTGTGGAGCCTGAATATATGATGTGTTACTAGTCACTGAAGGTATGTCACGCACGTTAGCGATACAGAAAATGATCTGATGTGATGGCAATCAGTGTAGAACCAGATCAACTATCGTGTTTCTGATTCCTCAACTTTTGTCACACACTTCAGCAAAACTGAATATGCTGTGATGGAGTGGAAATCATTCCAAGCGTTCAAATCGTCAAGACGGTGTCAATGCCATGTAATGAATTATTGCAATGTACAATATTTGCTTAAGTCAGCGCGTACAAAAACACACACACGCATACACACGCGAGAATTTGAATAGACTTCTAATGCTACGCTGCAACTATATCGATCAACATTTCTGCTTGTCGCACATTTCATACGTGTGAAATTTGCTGTCATTATATTCCTATTTTGTGAAATTTGAGCTCGTATATTCACACATTATTGTTAATTATCAATTTATTTCATATTAACACCTTTTCACACATTTGCAAATAGACTAGACCCAGATCAGACGACACTTGTTGGTTGGAGCCGTCTGATAAGGGTCTGTTCTGTTTGCTCTTGGAATTATAAACGTCTTATTCTGTTTCTGCCCAGGTACAAATCCCTTGTTTATCTAAAATTATGAAAAAAGCTAATACATACAGTAAAACTTCTCTATTACGGCCAATACATTGTGTTAATTAGTTGGTATTTAGGACAGGAGGCTGCTTAAAGCAAGGTGAAATTAAAACAGAACGCTCCTATAGGAGCGTTCTGTTTTACTTTCACCTTGCTTTAAGAAGCCACTTGCCTTTTACACAAAATACTTGATGTAATTTAGTGGTCGTTATAGAGAGGTTTTACTGCCTGTATAACCAGAAAAAATACAAAAATAACTGCTTCATTTCTCCACCAAACCCTATTTTGTGACGACTCTTGAGTGGTGAACAACATAGGGTCTATTTGACAAAGGACGATTTTAGTATTTAAGTATGCTCTGTATAATTTCTTGAAGTATTACATGCATATTTATTAGATAAAGCGTTAATTTGTATGCATGGTGTGCTTATTAACGACAGACATCTATCACATTGGAGGTTGAGGTTGATGTTGCAAAATTTCTTAACCCATTACCCCATGTGCTATATTTAGATCCGACCTCTTTGAACAAATCTACAGAAAATGGGCATTTACTAGATAAAGGGAAATTCTAAAGTCAAAAAGTGACATTTAACAGAGGCGTAGAAAAAGGGAGGAAAGGGTTAATAGCCATTAAACGTTTCAAAATCAATTGTACATTTTCAAATTTTATTATAAAACGTAATTATTTATCATTATCTATATATCAATATTGGACTCCCGCCAAAACTTTCAAGGGTGGGACAATTTGGTGGAAAATCAGGGAAATAATATAAGACGTAATTGTGCAAAATCAAACTTCGACGTCTGCCTTTAACGCGTTACCTCATAGGCTATTTTTAGATACAACATCTTTGAATAAATCTACCGAAAAGGAGCATTAACTAGAGAAAAGGGAAATTTTAGAATTTTGTAGTTTGAAACCATTATGATAAATAGAGTATTTGCTCCTATAGGAGCAAATGCTCTATTTATCACAGTGGTTTCACAAAGTGACTTTTACAGAGTCGTCAAAAGCCGTCAATATGAGGGAATGGGTTAAGAAGAAAAAGATAACCAATACACGTGTTATATACAATAACACACTTCCAATGCGACCCCCAAACACGAGTTCAAATTATGGATCGTAGAGACAGGTGGTAACTTAATTCAGGACGAACTTCATTCAGAAAGCTCCTTTGTACTACAGGAGCTTTTCTGCATGACTTTCGTCCTGTATTAAGCAGGTACCTACTGTTAAGGACACTCGTGAATATCCATTAGGCGGTTGTTCTAAAGGGGGTCCACTGTAATGTCTTAGAGATCTACCAGACATATAAAAATGCAGTACTGAATCTTGGTTTTAATCACAGGAAAGTCGAAACTTTATACAACAAACCCTCTCTAAACCGGAGTTTTAATAAAGATGAGTTTAGGTCTGTAAAGACAGATGACTGCTAAGTGTAGGATGAAAACCATGCAGAACTATTAATGGGATGTCTGTCTAGGCCACTGACAGCTTAATGTATGCTGACAGTCATGCAGAAAGCTCCATAAGGAGCTTCTCGCGCGACTTTCCTCCTGTGTTGAGCTGTCAGCTGTTATACAGACAGGTATTGATATTAATTAAAACGCTCGGTTTAATAAGGCTTTACTGTATAATATTATATACCGAGGCCCTGATTGTCCGTCTTTAGACAATAGTGCCCGGATTATGAAGCACGAGGTTGCGGGTTCGATCACAGGCCGGACCATATCAAAATAGTACTAGTTGATGCAGCAGTAGACATCTAATCTTGGTCTGTTCTGTTTGCACCAGGTCCGAAAATAGTTATACAATAAACCCTCTCTATAACGGCCACTAAATTGTGTTAATTAGTTGGTATTTAAGGCAGGTGGCTGCTGAAAGCAAGGTGAAAGTAAAACAGAACGCTCCTATAGGAGCGTTCTCTTTTTCTTTCGCTTCGCTTTAAGCAGTCACCTGTCTTAAACACAAACTACTTGATATAATTTAGTGGCTTTTATAGAGAGGTTTTACTGTATATGCAGTAACAGATTAACCTGATTTCTGATAGAGACTCATTCAGACACAGAAACAGGGTAGACCCAGATCAGACGGCTCTTATGGGAGCCGTCTGATCTTGGTCAACGGTTTTGGGTCTGTCCGGTGTGCTTATAAAATAATATAGATTTTTATTCTACAATTTCTGCCTTAGTCGAAAATCCGTTGTTCGTGATGGCAATTAATATTAATATTATTACCAGCTAATTAATATTCATACACATTGATATTTTGCCACACGAATATTCATCAGGATAGAAAGGGTTCATAAAAACAACAACAACAACAAACAAACAACACCCGAAAACACGAAAAAATAGATATCATCGTTGTTTATTCTTCGCCAAGTAATAACAGCAGCAAATATCCGTCTCCGTTCCACGACAATATAATACTACACCGTGGACTCGTGCAATATTGTTTTTATTACACCCTTCTATCGACATTTCATTCCTTTGTTTCCTGAGCTAGACAAGCTGGGTGTCCATTTACAGTCTGTCCTAGTGACAATGAATGTACAATTCAACCTCCCTGAAGCGATAACTTAATTAATTGATATTGGAATCTTAGACAGCCTACAGCTTGCTTAACCCATTACCTGTTCAATATTCATGTGAGAAAAAATGACATCATGAATATTTATTAGTTCAATTTTTATAATGTAATATTTTCAAGGGATTTTTGTTTTGACATAATTTGTAGAATGAGATCTATATCATGTGATGTAAGCAAACAGAGCAGATCCTGATAAGACGGCTCCTATAGGGACTATTTAATTTGAGTCTGCTCTGTTTGCAAATGCGCGAAATGGCGTTTATATGAAGGAAAGAGCAAACACATAACGATAGCAATGCAGAAGGTTTCTAAAAAGCTTAATGCATGACTTCTGTTCTGCATTAAGCTACTATCTAATTTAAGATAAACTTGTGTTAGTGAGGTCACCTTCGAAATGTTTACTGTACAGTTGAAACTCACTATAGTGATCACTACATTATTGTCCGTCAATACGTTCAGTCCTGAACTGTATGTCAAAGTGGAACAGCCCGCCAGTGGTTAACCCTTCGCTTGCTATTCACGTCAATATACCTACCTGTAAATAGTGAAGACCCAGATGAGACAGCTCCTGCAGGAGCTGTCTCATCAGGGTCTGCACTATTTACAAGTTGATTGTGCAACTAGTGCACTCCACAGCAGTGATTGCACAGCGAAATACTTGTACACAGTGAAGATATATGTAATTATACAACAGGGCATTGGTAAATAAGGAGAAATGTATTATAAAATGTAGCAAGAGAAGGGTTAATAGACCGCCAGTGTTTAATAATATACTACAGTAAAACCCGGCTAATGCGACCAACTAAAAGAGGTATAATTCTTGGTGCTAGACTGATGCAGGTGGTAGCTTAATGCAGGACAAAAGTAATGCATAAAGCTCCTAGAGGAGCTTTCTGCATTACTTCTGCACTGCATTAAGCAACCACCTGCTTATAAAGACACCTGTTTATTCATTAACTGGTCGCATTAGAGAGGTTTTACTGTACTCGACATGAAAAGCTTAAATTTGTTTGATGATTTTGAATGACAAACAGTGCAGATCCTGATCAGAAGGCTCCTCTAGGAGCCCTCTGATCTAGATCTTCACTGTTTGCAAATGGCATAGTGTGAGTGTCCCGCGCAGGGTTTAAATCTGCAGTGACTACAGCAGAAATATAAAACAAAAAGCCATTTTTCTGAGATATGGCTCTATTTTAAATCTTAAATTTTGCAATTCGTTTTTTTAAATTAATTTTTTATTGCATAATTGCATAAGATAATGAGCTTTTAATTATACAGTTATGCTGTAATTCTGTGAACTTGGAGGATGTTTAATATTCAGTTTCATCATACAATAGAACTTCTCTAAATCAACTATTCAATGAAATAATACGGTGGTGTTTACAAGCAGTCTGTTGTTTAACCCTTACAGTGAGGGATCAGAGTATACAAGACATTTAAAACAGTGTAGACCCAGATCAAGGGGTTCCCTATGAGCAGGGTCTGCACTGATTGTAAAAAGTACCGTCCTAGTTATAGTCTACTTTCAGTCCGAAGGACCTGTCAGCCGACTGTACGTTTATTATTGTCATAATAATAATTTTCTTCTGAGATATTTTTGATTCGACGGTTTGTTTAATATACAGAAAAGGGAGAAGGGCTAGATTTAATTATTCAACAAATTAATTATCAAATACAGAAAGCTCCAATGGGAAACATAACATGTGTCCTGCATTAAACTACCCCTTTGCATTAAGGACCTAGAACTAGATCCTTTTTGGGGGTTGCTTTAGAGGGGTTTGGAAAAAAGATATTACTACTAATGGTGTTTCTTGGTATGTCTTAATTTATCTTTTGTGGGAGTTGTCTGATCTTGGTCTACTCTATATACAAATGCGCGAAAAAGCGCCTCAATTACGAGTAGGGATATGGATAGACCCCCCTCTCTAATACGTCCAGCAAACAGGTCCAATTCTGGGTTTTAAAGGCAGGTGATAGCTTAATGCAGGCTGAAATGTTATGTAGAAAACACCTATAGGAGCTTTCTGCACAACTTTAATCCTGCATTAAATAATCATCTGCTTTTTATAATCATCCCCGTTTATTCACAAATTGGTCGTTTTAGAGGGGTTTTACTGTTATTAAGTCCTGACATGTGCATTTTGTGTCCACCGATATCAGCCCCTGTGATTACATGCAAATCCGATCAATGTCTATACTGTTTGTAGCAGTACCAAACATGTATAGTAAAATGCCTAATGTGTTCTTATGTAACATCTGCTAATATAACTTTAATTAATATTGTAATAACACACTATATTTGTAATTAAAGGATTGACACTTTGAAATTTGGTTTCTGCTTCCAGCAAATCATGACACAAACAAGCGTTCCAATTACTGTTTAACCCATTCCCTCATATTGACGACTATTAACGACTGTGAAACCATTGTGATAAATAGAGCATTTGCTCCTATAGGAGCAAATGCTCTATTTATCACAATGGTTTCAAACTACAAATTTCTAAAAAAAAATCCTTTTCTCTAGTTAATGCACCTTTTCAGTAGATTTATTCAAAGAGGTTGTATCTAAAAATAGCCTATGCGGTAATGGGTTAACCCTTTCCCTCAAATAGAGATTTATGGCACAATTTGGAATAGAGTAGACCCAGATCAGATGGCTCATGTAGGGCGATCTGATCAGGGTCTGTACTGCTTGTTAAAGGGAATGTTCCAACAAATATTTTGCTAGCTGTGCTCCCTCAGCACGAAATATGGAGTCATCCACGATGAAATTTGGACGAGTTGTTAAGTGCTTGTGTGGCGGCCGTAAAACGTCGCCCCGTTCTTCATTCTCAGTGTTGTTATACCTTCTGGTCATTCGAGATCATGAATTTCAGTACTTCTTGTTCTGAAAATTGAATACCGCTTAAGCCGGTGCTAGGGGGCGTGAGCAGTGTTGCACTTTCAATTACTGTTCAGGAACAGACTCAATAAAACCGAGTCTGCAATTGTCTCTTTTTGTGTTGCAATTTTTGCTCTCGGGAATCACCCCCTTTCAGAATTTATTCAAATAATGTGGGACTAAACGGAATAAAAGGCGTATCTATGGACTAAAGGGTTAAAGGACACCTACAATTGTTCATAATGTGGTTACTTTAGAGAGGTTCTGCTGTACGTTCATACTACATCTGGACATCGTTTTGAGTACCGGTAATTCAAAATCTTTCAGAGCCAGCATCTTGAGTCAACACCATTTTGAATCAACATTATGTTGAGTCAGTATCTTTGTAATGCATGTTGAGATACAGCGTAAACGAGGGAGGGAAATAAGAAACTCAAATTAAACCATCTATATATCTAATAAAATTACTAAAAAAAAAGTTTGTTTGGGAAATTTTAGTGCGGGTGGATGGGGTGGGGTGGGGGTACGCCTGATCCCCTCTCCCTCCTCTAAATCCGCACCTGAACATCCTGTTATGGATTCATAGTACGATTATTTACCAAGACAAAACAGACACTTTTTTCCCATTGATTGATTCAAATCATCGCAATACCTGTGCGAGGTGCATCTTTTGTTTATTGCCAGGAGTACAATACTGCACGTGTGCTGGCCATTAACCCTTTCGCTGCCAAACTCTGTCGTCTGTTACTTTGTCGTCTGCTAAAAAATTTCATTCTTTTGATTTTCTTCATTTTGTTTCAAAAACATAGTAACAGTAACAAACAGTTTGGATCCTGATGAGACGCCGAGTTACTCGGCGTCTCATCTGGATCCAAACTGTTTGCATAGGTAATCACAGATCCGGCGTTGCCAGCGAAAGGGTTAATCAACCTTTGTTTCAGAAATGAACTGTTTAACATAAGTATTGTCTCTGTATATATAAGGGTTACCAGATGGTGTTGACTAAGAATGGGGAATTTATAAATATGCACTCTATATAATAGAACATGTCCTAAACGGCCACTCATTTATTGAACATACGGGTCTTAAAAAGCAGGTAGTTGTTTTAACCATTCCCCTCATATAAGCGTGTTTTCACGCATTTGCAAACAGAGTAGACCCAGATCAGACGGCTCCTATAGGAGCCCTCTGCTCAGGGTCTGCTCTGTTTGCTTATGGAATTTGACATATCTGTTTCTTTACTTTCTAAAATGGCTACAATGTACCACCTTCAATATTTCATAATAACTATTTTGTCCATGAATATTCAGTAGTAATAAAATTTGGAATAAGCGGAGACACAGGTCTGCAATAAGGTACCACATGCCTTACAGACTCATAACTAGACTTCTTTTGTTAATGGCTGCTTTGGACAGGGTCTACAATACAGTGTGCCCAGTAATGAAAACCCTCCATACAGCTCCAGGTCATTTTCTACAACTCACAACTTGGAAGGCATAGACACGCCTCTCAACATTATTGCAAACAGAGTAGACCAATATCACAACTTGACTAATGCATAGAAATAAAACACTTTCCTTCCACGTTGCTGATGATGATGCTGTGATGACGGTGATTATGATGATGATGATGATTATGATGATGATGATGATGATGATGATGATGATGATGATGATGATGATGATGATATGATGATGATGATGATGATGATGATGATGATGACGACGACGATGATGATGATGCTCATCATCATCATCATCATCATCATCATCATCATCATCATCACAAACAGTGCAGACCCTGATCACAGAGTTCCCCTAGGATAACTCTGATTTTGGGTCAATAGAAAAATCGCATCACGTACTCCAATAGTCATCTGATCTGGTTCAGCACTGTTTGCAAATACATGTAATAGTACACACGTTTGACAGATAAAACGGCGTCAATAGTATATCCCTTTGCTCCATAAATACGCATTTTCACGCATTTGCAAACAAAGGAGACCCTGATCAGACGGCCCATGTAGGAGCAGTCTGATCAGGATCTGCTTTGTTTGCTAATGGAATTTGATAGATCTTTTTCCATATTTTCTAAAATGGCTACCTTCCACCTTCCACACTTCATTATAACTGTTTTATTCATGAATATTCAGTAGATATTGAAATTTGAAATAAACATAGAACAGGGAAAGGTTTAATACATTCCAAGGACTCTAATTCTAATTTGCTGTTATCTAATAGCTTTGATTAATGTTGTAATCACACACTGTATTGGTGATAATGATTAAGGGATTGACATTTGGAAACTGGTGTCTGCTTCTTGCAGCAGCAAATCATGAGACAAACAAGTGATGCAAGTATTTTTCAACCCTATCCCCCATATAGTAACCTATGGCTACTTTTGAAACACAGTAGACTTTCACCCTGCATTAAGCAGCCACCTTCCTAAAACTATCTAATATTTACCCTACAAGACTTACAGTTTAGAAGAATTTTACTGTAAAGCTTTATTCCTGTTTTTCCTACAGTAAAGCCTCTCTATAACGGCCACTAAATTGTGCTAATTAGTTTGTATAAAGAGCAGTTGGCTGGTTAAAGCAAGGTGAAAGTAAAACAGAACACTCCTATAGGAGCGTTCTGTTTAACGTTCACCTTGCTTTAAGCAACTACTGCACTTAACAAAATACTTGATGTAATTTAGTGGCCGTTATAGAGAGGTTCTACTTTATTTTCTCCTTTGCCTGCTTAGCGCGATCTGAATCTCAAGTACAAACAGCTTGGATCCAGATCAGACGCCGCGTATATCGACCTCTCATCAGGATCCAAACTTCACATATCAATCAAAACAAATTATAAAGAGAATAGGAGGTACATGTAAGTGAAAATTTTAACAAATCGGATTTTAAGTAGACGTCATTTTTACAACAGGTCATGGTTCAATGTTATGGCTGGTTAAGGTTAAAAATTGCAGCAGAATAAGGTTCAGTTAACAGCAAGTTAAGGTTTAGTTTAAGGGTTAATTTTACAACAGTTTAAATTTACATCTGGTTAAGGTTCATTTTTACTGCAGTTAAATATTCAGTTTCACGGCATGTTAAGGTTAATTTATACAATAGGTTAAAGTTCAAAGTTACAGCAGGTTAAGGTTCAATCAATTTTACTACATGTTAAGGTTCATTTTTACTACAGATTAAGGTTCATTTTTACTGCAGGTCATTGAGGTTACGTTTCTCTTTTACTGCAGGTTAAGGTTCAATTTCACTGCAGGTCAAGGTTCAATTTTACTGCAGGTTAAGGTTCAATTTCACTGCAGGTTAAGGTTCAATTTTACTGCAGGTTAGGGTTCAATTTTAGAGCAGACTTTGGTTCATTTTACAGCGGTTTAAATTCAGTTTTACTGCAGATTAAGGTTCAATTTAGTGCAGCAATCGGTTCTTTTTTTTAACTGCAGTTTAAGATTCAATATTAATATAAGGCCATGTTACACAATTGAATGATTGCTATTCGCGTCAATATACCTACCTGTAAATAGTGAAGACCCAGATGAGACAGCTCCTGTAGGAGCTGTCTCATCAGGGTCTGCACTATTTACAAGTTGATTGTGCAACCAGTGCACTCAACAGCAGTGATTGCACAGCGAAATACTTGTACACAGTGAAGATATATGTAATTATACAACTTAGCATGGGTAAAGAAGGAGAAATGTATTTTAAAATTCAGTCAATTTGTTCTCTATTAACCTTTTCCCTGTTGAATATTCATACCAGAAATAATAACATCATGCATATTTATTAGCTGAATTGTTACACTGGCATATAGACACAGAATTTGTTGGTATTGGTAGAAACTGTAGAATCAATTTGTCAAATATATCAAATTAGATTTCTATACCAAATTAAGAAGCAAACAGAGCGGAGCCTGATCAGACGGCTCCTACAGGAGCTGCCTGATCTGGATCTACTTTGTTTGCATAGGCGTGAAAAGGCATTTGAATGAGAGAAAGGTTAATATGCAAGTGTGTTCATTTGTTCTAAAACAAAACATAATGAAAGTTGTAAACTGTTTATTTCTTGACTTAGTGGATGTTTAAGAAAGATGTTACGCTAGCATTGTCACCGGTAACTGTACATCCGACGATACGCTAGCAGTGTAGACCCTTGTCAGTAGCTGCGGAATAAAACCTTTACTCCGTGACTATTCATAAAAGAAATGATAACATGAATATTTGTTCGCTGAATTGTGACAGAAAGTCAGACATTGTACAATCAGATCTATATTATTCTTTTGCAAACAGAGTAGACCCAGATATATAGACCCAGATATGTAGACCCAGATATGTAGACCCAGATATGTAGACCCAGATATGTAGACCCAGATATGTAGACCCAGATCTCCTATAGAGTAGACCCAGATATGTAGACCCAGATCTCCTATAGAGTAGACCCAGATATGTAGACCCAGATATGTAGACCCAGATCTCCTATAGAGTAGACCCAGATATGTAGACCCAGATATGTAGACCCAGATATGTAGACCCAGATCTCCTATAGAGTAGACCCAGATATGTAGACCCAGATCTCCTATAGAGTAGACCCAGATCAGACCCAGATCTCCTATAGAGTAGACCCAGATATGTAGACCCAGATCTCCAATAGGAGCCGTCTGATCTGGGTCCGCTCTGTTTGCTTAAGAAATTATACAGATCTGATTATACAGAGCAAGAACGGGTTTTGTTTTATATTATTACGCTAATTAATATGCGTACATACATGTATATTTTTTCTGACATTATTATTCATGGTGATTATTTTTCCAAATATTTTGTACCCAGATAAGTCGCCGATTTAAAAATCAGTGTCTCGTCAAGATTCAAACTGTTTAAGACCCACTGATCGTGATTTAAGAAGGAAAGGAAGGAAAAAACACGTATTGCTTTCAGAAAATACGATGATGATATTTTTGCTAATGCTTATTAATATTGATATTTATAGAAATAGCAATTTTGCGCTAAGCCACGAGTTTGACATTTTGTACCTAGTATCTGCCCTGACATCTTATCTGAGTCTGAACCGTTTGGAAAGCTTCAATTATACAGTTCTCTGAAAAGCGGAAGATATTTGTCTCACATCAATTACATCAGAACCTGGCTTTAGAGACCATATGATGGATAAACATAAGTGTCTATGAGTGCAGGTGGCTGCTTAATGCAGGACGAAAGTAATGCAGAAAGCTCCCAGCGGAGCTTTCTGCATTACTTTTGTCCTGCATTACTCAACCACCTGTTTTAACTCTTTACACCATGAATATTCATGTAAGAAATAATGTCACGTCATAAATATATTTTAAATGATATTATGAGCAAGCACAAGTTTATCATGACAGAAACTGAAGAATTAGATCTATAGTATTTAATAAGGAAACAGAGTAGATCCGGAACAGACGGCTTCAAGAGAATCCGTCTGATCTCGGGTCTGCTTTGTTAACAGCGTCAAAAGGTATTTGAATTAAATTATTACAAATTAAGAAATAACGTTTAACCCTTTCCATCATGTAAACGCCTTTTCGCGCATTTACAAACAGAGAAGACCCAGCTCATACAGGCACCTATAGGAACCATGTTGATCTGGATCTGCTCTGTTTACTTTTTAAATAATATATATAGATCTAATTCTACAGTTTCCATCAATACCAAAAATCATGTACACGCATGTCATTATAAAACTTTAACTAAATAAAGGTTCATGATGTCATTATTTTGTACATGAATATTGAACAGAGAAGGGTTAAATGGCCGTTATACAGTAAAACCTCTCTGTAACGACCACTAACTTACATCAAGTATCTTTTGTTAAAGGCAGATGGATGCTTAAAGCAAGGTGAAAGTAAAACAGAACGCTCCTATAGGAGCGTTCTGTTTTACTTTCACCTTGATTTAAGCAACCACCTGCCCAAAATACCAACTAATTAACAGAATTTAGTGGCCGTTAAAGAGAGGTTTTACAGTAATATAATATACAGTGTTTGCTATAATTATTACTTACTTGGAAGGCTTGAAATTTCTCAGTTTCATCAGCTGATTGTCGCGCACATCCTTAAGTTCCACGATTTTCCTCTCCAAGTCTCTCATTTCTTTATCTTTCCGCTCCCTAGAATCCAAGCCTAAATTAATTACTGAATCACAATCGACAGAATATTCAAACCAACGTCGAGTATAGCTTTTCACTTTATTACTGAATTTTATTGCGAATATTTATTTCAGTCGTCTTTCCAGGATGACAACGATTAATCTTCAATATGGAATTCGTGTAGTTCTCTCACTATTTCCATGTTTGCAGACGAGCAGCGATGCATAGAGTGCGGTTTGTATGTAAAGCGATGTTTGTCGGCCCTGTGGGATTGTTTTCCGGAAGGTTCCGAAATCCGTATTTTATATGCGCTGTTGATTAAATAAAAGAATTTCCAACTGGTTGATACACATAGTTGTGATATGGTGTCGAATCAGCATCCGGGTACCCTCATTCTGAAAAGACAAGAAATAAACGATATTTTTTTTACGAAATAATAGTGTCACGTGCTTGTGTCACAGTAGTCACGTGCATTAAGAACATACTGGAAACATTATCAATCGAGCACTAAACTGGAATGTTTTTGTAAGCATTTCAGGTTGAAGAGTGGACAGTTATGATGATAAACCACCAACAACAATAACAACAACAATAATAACAAAAATAGACCTAGTAATAATAATAATAATGATGATAATAATAATAACAACAACAGCAACAATAATAATGATAATAATAATAATAATAATAATAATAATAATAATAATAATAATAATAATAATAAAAATAATAATAATAATAATAATAATAATAATAATAATAATAATGATAATGACAATACTAATACTGCTACTACTAATGATAATAATGATGATGATTATGATTATTATGATAATAATAATAGTAATGTCAATAATATTAATGATAACAATACTAACTATAATAAATAATAATAATAGTGATGATAATGCATGTAATATGATGATGATGATGATGATGATGATGATGATGATGATGATGATGATGATGATGCCGACGACGACGATAATGGAAATAAATATTTTCTATACAGCTACAGCTAAAATGCATTGCTACACGTATAAAAAATTGGGCACCAAAGTATATTTCTTTCGAGAATGAATTCCGGAAAACATATGATGATCTTAAGATGACATCGGTCTTAAAGGACCTGTCATCTATGGAGAACAAATTCTATAAAACATATTATAATTATTGTACCATACAATCAGTCTTAAATGACCTGCCATCATATTGGGGTATTTATTTCCCTCATTTTGCATTAAACCAACCAAGTGGAAAATAAAATAAATCGATCAGGGTGCTTCTTGGAAGTTGTGACGCTGAAGATTCTAGTACGTAAAATCTGATCCTCGATAAGAGGGAATTTTCCATTAGCGTACACCGGTATCCATGGCAACAGTTGTAACTGAAACTCCTCGATGATTCTCCCTTTCAAACCAGCTACAATAAGCCCCACCTAAAACAACCACTGAATTTATTAACATTGAAGTCTTTAAAAGCAGGTAGATGCAAAATGCATGCCAAAAGTAATGCAGAAAGCTCCTATAGGAACTTTCTGCATTACTTTTGGCATGCATTAAGCTTCCGTCTGTCTTAAAACAATGCAGATGTAGACTTCTGTTGGGTGTTTGCCTGAGACAGGTTTTATTGTATATCACTTAATCACAACACCCTGTGTCATGAACTTCAAAACCAATTAATTGTGCGTGATATACTTCTTTAATCTTTTTTGATTCATCTGCTTTTGGTTTCTTTTTTATCTATATCAATTTCCTTTTTACGTCAGCTTCACTGTTGCCAAGATTGCTTTACACATTAATCAGGTGTGTTTTCATATAAGAAATAATGCCATCATGAATGTATATTAGATTAATGGTACATGGGCATGGAAATTTGGGCCATAATCATACCTATAGTATTTGATAAGCAAACAGAGAAGACCCTGACGGAAGCCGTTTGATATGGGGATACTCTGTTTGCAAAGGCTTAAAAAGGCGTATTTATGGAGCAGATGGTCAACCCTTATTAGTTGTGGAAATAATGTAAGAAATAACATTTTGGCATAAGGCGTATTCATTTGCAGGCTATTTATAATAGAGTATAGACAAGAGATATTTTACCATGGCAAATAACTGTAGAATCCGATCTATATATTAATACATTTATAAGCAAAATGAGAAGACCCTGCGTCTACTCTGCTATAAGTTTTAAAAATGTCGGGGTTTCCTTTTCAGAGAAAAACCATGTCGTCTCTTTCATTTAACCATTTCCTTCATATACGAAATACTTGTTCATGCCTTTGCAAACAGAGAAGACCTAGAGCAGACGGGTCCTTCAGGAACCGTCTTATTAATGTCTGCTCTGTTTCTTCTGAAATTGTAATAGAGCTGACTCTATATTTTCTTCGAGTACCAAAACATCCCGAGTATATATGCAATTATAAAAAACAGCTGACAAATACAGTAAAACCTCGATTATTCGAATTTTCGGTAGAGAAGAATTTAGACCCTTTTAGGCAGGTGGCTGCTTAATGCATGGTGAAAGTCATGCAGAAAGCTCCTAGAGGAGCTTTCTGCATGACTTTCACCATGCATTAAGCTGCCACCTGTCTTAAAGATCGATAATAATACGTATTTTAGTGTTCGGATAATCGAAGTTTTACTGTATTCATATTGTCACCATTTCTTACATGAATACTCAAAAGGAAAAGGGTTCAAAACTAAGTGCATTCTATAAACTGGTAATCAGCGTTTCTATTGGACGGCTCCTCATGGGACACCAAGTTACAGGCGTACTGATGAAGACCCATCAGGTAAAAAGTTATAAGAAGTTTTCCTTGTACATGTATATGGGTATAAGTTTTCCTGATAAATGGATATAAGCCGTTTTCCTGTTGAACGGATATAAGAAGTTTTCCTGATAAATGGATATAAGAAGTTTTCCTGACAAATAGATATAAGACGTTTTCTTGGTAAATGTATATAAGACGTTTTCCTGGTAAATGGATATAAGAAGTTTTCCTGGTAAATGGATTTTAGAAGTTTTCCTTGCAAATGGATGTAAGAAGTTTTCCTGACAAATGGTTATCAGAAGTGTTCCTGGTAAATGGATATAAGACGTTTTCCTGGTAAATGGATATAAGACTTTTTTGTGATAAAGGGTCTTAAGAGAGATTTGCTTGTGAAGGGTTATAAAACGTTTTCTCTATCAAAAAAAGGGTTTATGCATTTTTCTCAATCAATACACATTTTCACGCCTTTGAAACAAAGAGTAGATCCAGATCAGACGGATCCTGTAGTGGGTCTGCTTTGTCTGCCTACGCAGTGATATAGATCTGATTTCGTAGCTATTGTCATGGGATTCATTTCTTATGTTGGTACGCCAAATAAAAAACAGTCATTGAGTTTAATATTCGTGATGACATTATTTCTTACATGGATATACTTATATGGAGTAAAGTGTTAAGTAACATGTGGCACATGCCACGAAAACCAGTTAAACTACAAAGAGGGCTGTAACAGATCAACTGAACATAAGTGACTTAACCCTTTCCTCCATAAATACGCCTTTCTACGCCTCTGTTATAGTCACTTTATGAAACCATTGTGATAAATAGAGCATTTGCTCTATAGGAGCAAAGGACAAATGCTCTATTTATCACAATGGTTTCAAATCTATACAATTCTTAAATGTTCCTTTTCTCTAATTAATGCTCCTTTTTGGTAGATTTATTCAAAGAGGTAGGATCTAAAAATAGCCTATGAGGGAATGGATTAACCCTTTCAAACCTACATTATAAGAGTGGAATAGTCCGTCAGTGTTTAACTATATATAAAGTCAACTTAGTATAAAATACTTAAAATTGCAAGAGACATTTTGATTGACAAACAGTGCAGACCCTGATCAGAGGGCTCCTCTAGGAACCCTCTGATCTGGGTCTACACTGTTTGCAAATGACAGTATTTCTGGCAAATATTATAATGATATCGATCTGTGTTGCATTAAATAACCCTTATCAAGTTAACCGCTATCTGAGTTCACTTGAAAACAGTTCTGATCCAAAAAGACGCCTAGCAACTCGGCTTCTCGTCAGAATCCAAGCTGTTTCACACTCGGACACAAGTTTCTCAAAAAGCATGCACAAATCGAAAGTTAGTACATGTAAAACTTTAGCTCCGGATCAGTTGGAGTAAACATTATTTTCACAGCATAGCTAGAGTTTACCCTTTGCCTGCTAATCGTCTCCTGTCCGGCATTTGAAAACAGCTTGGATCCAGAGGAGACGCCGAGTAACTCGGCGTCCCATCAGGATCCAAGCTATTTGACACTCGGTCAATAGTTTTCTAAACATGTTTCAACGGATCGTTAAGTAAAATTGTTTTTAGCTGATACATTTTTTTCTCAGCAGGTGTTAATTATCACCCAATTATCCACGCCTTACATAATTAATTTCACAAGTCTGTTCAAAGCGTCTGTCATATACATAAATATAAGAGTCTGCGCCTTTTGTTTGAATATTTCCGGGTATAATCGGGTATCTTCGCACAATTCCGGCAAAATCAATAATGGCGTATAACGCGGGAACTTTGAATATCAAATATACATGTGCATACATAATGCAATTGGATACACAGTACCATGCGATTTACGGTAAGGCAATTCAAGCATTTGCAAACAGAGCAGATCCAGATCAGACGACTCCTGTAGGAGCCGTCTGTTCAAGATCTGCTTTTTTTGCTTATGGAATAATATGAATCTGGAAAAAAATGTGTTGATCAATATGCTACTTTTTCTAATTTTAATAATTAATATTCACAATGTCATGAATTAAAGGATAAAGAATTTTATGATGGAAAATTATCTAATTAATATATTATAAGCTAATAAGCGATTTATGTGTCAAAGGTTTACGATATAAACAACCAAAGTAACGCAGAGGATATTTGAAACTTTCTGCATTACCTTCATCCTGCATTAAGCTCCCTTTTGAGAATTAGATCACAGCCTTAACCCTTTACTCCATGAATATTCATGCAAGAAATAATGACATTAGATTGCAGCCCTAGCCACAAAACGCCATGAATATTCATGTGTAAGAAATTATGACATCATGAATATTAATTAGATTAATTGTTATGATGACACATTAACACAGGAATTTTTGTCCAAGACAGAACTGTAGAATCATGGCTATGTTATTCTAAAAGCAAACAGAGCAGACCTTGACCAGACGGCTCCTAAAGGATTGGACCCTAATGAGGCCCCGACTTACTCGGTCTCTCATCCGGATTACAGCTGTTTGCAGATGCCAGTCATCTCGTGTTTAGATAGTTAACACATTCCCTCATATTGACGCCTTTTGTATTCTTTACAGACACAGGATAAAACATGGATTCATAAAAAAAAGAATACAAAGTTCAAGCCACTGCTTTTGAATCTGCAGAACATGCTTTGAAATTATTGAGTCAATTTGAGAATGACACTCAGGTATTGATTCAATAGCGGGGTTCCAATGCTACAAGTTCTTTGAAGTTCAGTTTGTTTCCCGGCGTAATAGCGGGGTTCCAAAGCTACTTGTTCTTTGAAGCACAGTTTGGTTCCCGGCATAAGACCCCGCTGTTTGTTTTCATTGTTCTATTTATTTTTCTAAAGTCAAGTATTAAAGTATTATGCCATGTAACAAACAACAATAAACGAACTATAACCGATAACAAGAGTACCCCAAAAATACTAAAATGTAAAAATAAAACACACCCCTCCCCCTTCGCAAAAAATAATTCAAATAAATAAAATTAAAACAAGTAAATTAATAAAATGAAATAAACAACTATCCACAAATTCCCCTTAAAGATATATCACTCTTCCACATCTCCACAATTTTTTTTTAAAAAAATCCACATAAACACTCTCCCCCAGTAACTTCCCCTTAAGCACCATGAAACCCCCCCCCCCCCCCCCCCCCCAAAACACCGAGTTGTGTTTCTCTACAATGAAGTTGATGTAGCCAATGTACATATGAACAACACCAAGTTGTTTAACCCTCACCCTGATATTGACGACTTTTGACGACTCTGTAAAAGTCACTTTGTGAAACCATTGTGATAAATAGAGCATTTGCTCCTACAGGAGCAAATGCTCTATTTATCACAATGGTTTCAAACTACAAAATTCTAAAATTTTCCGAATCTCTAGTTAATGCTCCTTTTCGGTAGATTTATTCAAAGAGGTTGTATCTAAAAATAACCTATGAGGTAATGGATTAACCCATTCCCTCATATTGACGATTTTTGACGTCTCTGTAAAAGATAGCTTTGTAGGAGCAAATGCTTTCTTTATCACAATGGTTTCAGAACTACACAAAGAGGTTGGGTCTAAAACTAGCATAAGGTAATGGTTTAAATAATTCCCTCATAGTGACGCCACTTAAAAGGTCCCTTTTGAAACGGTTCTACACAATTCTAAAACTGTCCTTTTTGTCTAATAAAATGCTCAATTTCGGTAGATTTATAAATATTGTTGAGTCTTAAAAATATTCTATGAGAGATCTGGTTTACCAGGTTGCCCAAGTAGCTGTCTGATAAGGACACAAACTGTTTGATTCGACAATTACAGTGCTCCCTCTCTACAACGACACCCTTTGGGATACAAAGATTGTATGTGTTGTTCAGAGGGAGTTGTTATAGGGAGGGAAAATCAAACATAATTAGCTTATATTGCAGATCCCCAGATAAGGTAATTTCGAGAACTAAAACTGTTATGCCTCAATCAAACCCTGTGTTGTGACCACTCTTTAGAATCGTCACAAAGTGACGATTCTAAAGAATGGTCGCAACATAGGGTTTGATGGAGGCATAAAGAAAATACGATGGAAAAAGGTTGTTTCTGGAGCCTTGTTGTTTCGGAAACAGTGACCTTCGTTGTTGTAAGGAGGGAATCGTTATTGAGAGGGCCGTTGTAGGGAGGGAGCACTGTACAATTGAGGTTTAACGTATGCATATCCCGTTACCTAATGAATATTCATGTGGGGAAAAAATGACCTCATAAATAATAATTTATAGTTATAGGAATAGTTTCATAGTGATATATGAACAAAGAATGGTTTGCATGTGCAAATAGAGCAGACCCTGATCAGACTTCACCTACATGAGCAATCTGGTCTGGGTTTACTCCATTTACAAATGCTTCAATCGGCCTCGGTTAAGCAGAAATGAATGTTCGCAGGTTATACCTAATATATTAGAATTTTAAATAAAATTTATTCTAAAATGGCAGTTACAATGTACTTGGTTTTCTAAAGTTTTTAATAGGCCGTCGTATTGACATATTGCATTAACCAACCACCTAGCGGTAGTTTACATATTGATCACATAAATGGACAGCCAGTCCAACAGACTGATAATACAATGGACATCCAGTCCAACAGACTGATAATACAATTGGCATGATTTCAGGAAAAATTAGGCTGAATTTTAAAGTTTCAAATTGTTTTGAAATATATTGACATATGTAATAATCTTTTAATCCTTAACACCCTAAAGATAAGATGTCTCATTAAGTTCCCCGGCCTGGGAAAACTGCACTTATATACTTTCGACTCGGACACGTTTCTATGCCCTTGCAAACAGAGTAGACCCAGATCAGGAGCCGTCTGATCAGCTTCTGTTCTGTTTGCTTATAAAATAATATACAGTAAAACCTCTCTATAACGGCCACTTAATCATATTAAGTATTTTGTGTTAAATGCAAGTGGCTGCTTAAAGCAAGGTCGAAGTAAAACAAAACGCTCCAACAATATAAGCAAGGTCGAAGTAAAACAAAACGCTCCAACAATATAAGCAAGGTCGAAGTAAAACAAAACGCCCTACAATGTATAGGAGCGTTCTGTTTTACTTTCACCTTGCTTTAAGCAGCCACCTGCCCTAAATACCAACTAATTAATACAGTTTCGTAGTCGTTATAGAGGGGTTTAACTATAGATATGATTTTACAGTTTCTGTCATGGTCAATTTTGTCTGCGTTCATGTGCATGCACTATAAGAATTAATCTCATTAATATCCATGATGTCATTATATTGTACATAAATATTCATGGAGTAAAGGGTTAAGAAAGTACTGACAAAGTACTAGAGAGATTCAACCCTGAAGAGCCTTCTCGTTTATATCCAAGCTATTAGTTGAACTTTGATATCTCGAACTTCAAGGGCACATACAAATTACTTCGAAATAACAGAAGTTCGAGTCATCGTATTCTTGAAAATGTCTCAGGTTCACAGCTTAATGCAGGTATAAAGTCATACTGAAAGCTCCTGTACGAACTATTGGTCTGGTCGGTTTGCTTATGGTATAATATAGTTATATGTTTACAGTTTCTGTCATGGCCATTTTTTGTGTTCATGTGCATGCACTTTAAAAATTAATCTAATTATTATTCATAATGTCATTATTTTGTACATGAATATTAATGGAGCATGGGGTTAAGAAAGTACTGATCAAGTACCAGAAATGTTCAACCCTGAAGAGAGATCTCACCTAGATCCAAGCTATAACTGATTTTCGATATCTCGAACTTTAATAGACCATACACATTACTTCGAAATAACAGAAGTTCGAGTCATCCGATTTCTATTCTGGATACTGCCTCAGGTTCACAGCTTAACCATTCGCTTGCTATTCACGTCAATATACCTACCTGTAAATAAAGAAGACCCAGATGAGACAGCCCCTGCAGGAGCTGTCTCATTAGGGTCTGCACTATTTACAAGTTGATTGTGGAACCAATGCACTCCACAGCAGTGATTGCACAGCGATATACTTGTACACAGTGAATATATATGTAATTATACAACAGGGCATGGGTAAAGAAGGAGAAATAATGTATTTTAAAATTCAGCAAGCGAAGGGTTAATGCAGGTCTAAAGTCATGCTGAGAGCTCGATTTAGGACCTCTGGGTCTGCGCTGTTTGCTTATGGTATACTATAGTTATATTTTTACAGTTTCTGCCATGGCCAAAATTGTCTGTATCCATGTGCTATAGTAACAAATATTCTAATTAATATTCATGGTGTCATTACTTATTTCATGAATATTCATTGAGTAATGGGTTAAATGCCAGAAAGACTTGGGGAAATTAGTTATAGATATTGGCCAGATATTGAAAATTTAAGCCTACTTATAAAACATTGTCTGTTTCTGACACCGCGTCGAAAGCATATTAAAACGTTCCTTCGTGGGTATTTATACAAGAAATCAAAACAAAAATATTATCAATAAGATTTTGTTTTTCGTGAAAATTAACGCAGTAAGTTTTGGCTATGACATAAACTGAATAATCAAATCTATTTTATTTCAAATGCAAACAGAGCAGACCCTGGTCAGACGGCTCCTTTAGGAGCCGTCTGATCTGCGTCTACTCTGTTTGCAATGACGTGAAAATGCATCTCTATGGGTGAAAGTTCGTTTGAACCGGTCAACTCCTTGTATGTTTGAACACGATTTCCTGACACTTGCACACTGTGTACTCTCAGACTATAGGACCTCTCTTGGAGCCCTCTAATCAAGGTCTGCAATGTTTGTCATTCGAAATCTAACACATACTAATTTCACATTCTAAAACATCCACTATTAGCTCTTTACTTGACAGAAACTCCTTATCACGTCTCTGTAAGCAGAGTTGATCTAGATCAGACAGTTGCTTTAGGAACTGTCTTTCAGGACCTGTTGTCTTTGTTTATAAAATAATAGAAATCTGATTCTACAGTTTAAATACAGCTGAACTTCGATAACTCGAACTTCAAGGGACAATACAAGTTAGTTCGAAATAACAGAGGATCGAGTCATCCGATATCCAGTATGTTGGAGCTTTGAGCATTACTTTCGACCTGCATTAAGCTGTCACATATGTTTCTAAAGATGCGTAGAAATACATTTAAGAACCATTCTGTATTGTAAATTTTGGAAGGACCGAACTTTAAGTTCGATTTATCTTGACGTTCGAGTTATCCCAGTTCGAGATACCGAAGTTCATCAGTAATGGTGAAAAAATATCCCTGGTTCATAACGACATAAAATATCAGTTAATCAATATTCAAAGTCGATAGTTAATTGACCCCTACAAAAAGTAACGCATTTTCACGTCTTTGCAAACAGAGTAGACCCAGATAAGACTGCTCCTAAAGGAGCTGTATGATCATGTTTTACTCTTTTTGCTTATGAAATTGATAGATCCAACATATTTTGTCCAGGCCAAAAGTTCCTTTGAACATTTTACATATAAAATATATATTATGAATATTCACGAGGAAAAGGGTTAGCCCTTTATTCCATAAATATGCCTTTCTATTCCTTTGCAAACAGAGCATACCCAGATCAGACCGGAGCCATCAGATCAGGGTCTGCTCTGTTTGATTATGAAATAATATACATGTAGATGTGAATCTACAGCTTCTGCCATGGCAAAATAGTCCATGTATCATTATGAATAATTAATATTCATGATGTCATAATTTCTTACATGAATACTCATGAAGTAAATGACTACACTAATGATAGACAATGACATAAGTATGCTTTAAGTTAGTAACTTAAATAATGGTTGAGTGCAATACTATATGCTATAAGTTAGCAACTTAAACGAATGGTTCAGTGTAATACTATATGCTATAAGTTAGCAACTTAAATGAATGGTTCAGTGTAATACTATATGCTTTAAGTTAGCAACTTAAACGAATGGTTGAGTGCAATACTATATGCTTTAAGTTAGTAACTTAAACGAATGGTTGAGTGTAATACTATATGCTTTAAGTTAGTAACTTAAACGAATGGTTGAATGTAATACTATATGCTTGAAGTTAGTAACTTAAACGAATGGTTGAGTGTAATACTATATGCTTTAAGTTAGTAACTTAAACGAATGGTTAAGTGTAATATTATATGCTTTAAGTTAGTAACTTAAACGAATGGTTAAGTGTAATACTATATGCTATAAGTTAGTATGTTAGTATGTTAAACGAATGGTTAAGTGCAATACTATATGCTATAAGTTAGCAACTTAAACGAATGGTTGAGTGCAATACTATATGCTATAAGTTAGCAACTTAAACGAATGGTTGACTGCAATATTATAGCAATTGTACTATTTAACACAGTCCTTCATTTAAAATGGCTATAAGATTCCACATTCCACATTTCATTATAACTATTTTGTCCTTGAATATTCAGAAGGTATTGAAATTTGGAACAAATATTGAACAGTGCAACGGTTAACTGCTTTCCTACGTGTGTCAATGTTGATTTTTCTTTATTTTGTATTTTCTTTTGACACCCCCGCCCCATGATCGTTTATGCATTAGTTGATCATCTGGTGAATAGTCATGAAACTCATTAACATCCAATTTTTATGGGAATAGTTTGCTTATACAAAAACTGTAGGATCAAATCTATATAATTTGAAAAGCAAACAGAGCAGACACTGGGTCTCCCCTGTTTGGAAGTCGTAAAAAGCGTATATTTGTATGATGGAAAGGGTTAAAATCACAACCGTTATCAGAGCGGAAAACAGTTTACATCCTATAAGACACCGGGTTACTCCAAACTTGATCCAAACTTTGATTCCTTACGACTCGGTCAAGCTTTTGAGAAACTTTTGACTTAGTGTCAAACAGCGTTGGGTCCTGATGAGAAACCGAGCTAGTCGACGGTTCCATCTGGATCTGAGCTACGTCAACCTGCTCGGCATGCTCGGCATGTCTCGGAGAGCGGGATAAAGAGTTAATCCCTTCCTTCATATTTATAAGCGCTTTTTCACGCATTTGTAAACAGACTAGACCCTGGTCAGACGGCTCCTGTTGGAGCCGTCTGATCAGAGTCTACCCTGTTTGCTAATGGAATTTGATAAATCTGTTTGTTTAGTTTCTAAAATGGCTACAATGTTCCATCTTCCATGTTTCATTATAACTATTTTGGCCATGAATATTCAGTATAGGTATTGGAATATGGAATAAATACAGAACACGGAAACAGTTAAAGACGGGATAACCTGCTGGTATGTATATATAAAAATAAACATGTCTTACTCAACTCAAGTTATCCTCAAGTATGAAACTTCAAACAACCTGTATTCGTAATCCCAGCATGCTCTCACAACTGTCTGCATTCAGTCACCAGCAGCTCTGCTTCTATATAACATTTAATGTCACGTGATGGCGATATCTATAACAATCCGTACGTCCCTTGTGACATTAGCTCTAACCCCGCTATGAAAAAAATAATGCCAGCTCAATTTTTGGATCTGATGCAATTTTGATTACTATCGAATCGCTCAAGCTTTTAAGAAACTATGAATTGTGTGTCAAACAGCTTGGATCCTGATGAGACGCCGAGTAATTCGGCGTCTCATCAGGATCCAAACTGTTTACAAATACGAGTCAATACGTGGATGGCTGGATAAGGGGTTAGTGTAGCGTGTTAAGGGTTAGGGGTAACTTGTGAGAAGTTATTGAGTGGTTCTGAAAGTACGGGGCAAGCGGCACATGGACCGAGTCAATATTTAATGATGTTCTATATAGTTTTATCGACGTTTCCATTCACCCTTTCAACACCGATTTTTCAGAGTGGAATAGCTTATCAGCGGTTAAGTATAGTCCATTTAATATGAAAGGGTTACAAATGCTAGAAGAATTTGAATGACACACCGTGCAGACCCTGATCTCTATGGTCTCTAGTCCTAGAAGATCTCGGATCTGGGTCTACATTGCTTTGGGAATGACAGTGCATACATGTTCCGCATTCATAGGGTGGATGCCTAATTGTGACGTAAACGAAACTGTCCGTGCTTATTCATAGTGACGTAATAGTGATACAGGCTCCAATAGAATCTCATTAAAGCCAGCAATCACGTGATGAAAACAACATAAAGTGGGGGAGGGGGCTCTTAATGCAAACGACTTTTTAAATGCAGAACGAAAATAAGGCAGAAAGTTTATCTTAAAGCTATCTGCGTTACGTTTGCCATGCATAAAGATGCCACTTAGCTTCAAGTGACAGTGCTCTAGACTCCCTACTCTCTACTCTCTACTCCCTACTCCCTACTCTCTACTCCCTACTCCCTACTCTCTACTCCCTACTCCCTACTCCCTACTCTCTACTCCCTACTCTCTACTCCCTACTCCCTACTCTCTACTCCCTACTCCCTACTCTCTACTCCCTACTCCCTACTCCCTACTCCCTACTCTCTACTCCCTACTCTCTACTCTCTACTCCCTACTCTCTACTCCCTACTCCCTACTCTCTACTCCCTACTCCCTACTCCCTACTCTCTACTCCCTACTCTCTACTCCCTACTCTCTACTCCCTACTCTCTACTCCCTACTCCCTACTCTCTACTCTCTACTCCCTACTCTCTACTCTCTACTCCCTACTCTCTACTCCCTACTCTCTACTCCCTACTCTCTACTCCCTACTCCCTACTCTCTACTCCCTACTCTCTACTCCCTACTCCCTACTCTCTACTCCCTACTCTCTACTCCCTACTCCCTACTCTCTACTCTCTACTCCCTACTCTCTACTCTCTACAATTAACTGCATTCAATAGAATCTGTCTTAACACATTTCCTCATGACCGAACCTCTTTGAATAAATCTACCGAAAAAGGAGCATTTACTAGAGAAAAGGATTTTTTTAGAAGTGTGTAGCTTTGAAACCGGTGTGAAAAATAGAGTATTTGTTCCTCTTTTATTATCACAATGAGTTCAAAAAGTGTTTTACAGAGGGGCATCATAGACGTCAAGATGAGAGGGGCATCACCCTGACATTGTAGTATTTGTTTTCAGTTATGAACTCCTGAGTTCCGTTTAGGTCTAATCCTGGGTCCATGTTTATAAAACTTTTAGTTGAGTCTGAGTTCGTTCTCAAGGTTTTTAAGCAAAAGCTTGAGAACTCAAATCTGACCAATCAAAAGCTTGAGAACTCAAATCTGACCAATCAAAAGCTTGAGAACGAACTCAGACTCAACTAAAAAGCTTCATAAGTATGGACCCTGATTGGTCAGAATTTGAGCTTGAATACATTTCCTTCCAAATAATCTGCTCTGTTTGCTATTGGACTAATATACATGTAGATATGATTCAGTATTTTCCTACAGTAGCCGTCTGATCTGAGCCTACTCTGTTTGCAAAAGCTTGAATATGCATCTCCATCAAATAAAGGCATATAGGAAGAACATTTGGAATTGTGCATTCTCTAACATTGGGAATTGTAAAAGTACCTAGTTATAGTCTACTTTCAGTCCGAATGACCGCTTAGCCGACTGTACATTTACTCCCCTGGTCATTGAGTCATTGGCCTACAATATTGAGCACTGCTAACATATGGCGCAATCATGCAGCCGCAGTACCGGCGAGTGACCCTCACAGGTACCCATTTTAACCCTGGGTGGAGAGGATGTGCGGGTGGGAGACACGGAAAAGCGTCTCTGAAATTTCCGGGAGGGACCGGGATTTGAACCCCGGACCTCCGGACTGATAGTCAAGCGCGTTACCACTAGACCACCGCCACCTGAAAATCCTCCTCTAACAGGGATTAAACCACATATTTACTTGACAGAGAATAAGCTGTGAATCAATCGAATTTCTTCCAGCCACTGTGTACATGTAATTGTTTTTGTAACGGTCATTTGGCCCTTTGCTTCATTAATATTAATGTCAGCAATAATGACGTCATGAATATTACATGTAGATGAGGTTTCCAGATAGCATTTGAACACATGGTAGTTTTGATCATGCAGAAGCTGTATAATCAGATTTGCATTAGATATTATCCTCAGCAAATAGACAGGATCCTATTAGACGACTATTACAAGAGCAGTCTAATCTGGGTCTGCTATATTTCCAAAGGCATTAAAAGTTATAACAATGGAATTAAGGGTTAACGAATATTAATAGATGTCTTTAGCGTTTTATCCGATAAGGATGCCTTTCCCGTGTGAGTCCATTTAGCGTGATACATGAATTAATCATTTCCCTTATGTAAACACATTTTGACGCATCTGCAACCAGAGTAGACCCAGATCAGACGGCTCCTATAGGAGCCGTCTGATCTGGGTCTGTTCTGTTTGCTTATAGTGTAATATAGATCTGATTCTACAGCTTCTGCCTGAGCCAAAATGTCCCGTGTTCATATGCCAATATTTACATTCGCCCTGCAACGTCCTTATATAACCTTATTCTAAAAAGAAAGTTGCATTTTCCCATGAACGTTCATTTCAATACCGGTTTGAGTCGGTTCTCCTTTTCCCAGAATTCCGCTGGACAATTTACTGATTAAAATCTTGTATTCATTCTATATTTATAATATGTGTTTGGGACTATTTTTCATACCATATATAGAGATCCTTGTCTATATGGGACGGGAATAGATGATTGACACATCTTCTTCTTTCACAATTTACTTCTCTCAATTCTCTCTTTGCGTACTACATTCAAACTCTATTAATCAACGTCTGTTCCCAAGCGACGTAACGTCACTTCCGTGTTATGTACACGTGACGTAAGGAGCGTTATCTCCAACAATCCTACTACGTTAGAAACGAACCTGGCAACGACCTAGATAGCGGCTATTACGTGACCGGTATATAATATTAAAAAAAAATCCGTTGAAATATAAGAAATACAATGGAATATAAGTATAAGAAATAAATGACGTGCTCCCGGTGTTCATGAGGTTATGCAACGCATAGCTTTACGAGCAACGTTAGTGAAGCCCGAAGGGCTTCACGTGAACGTGAACTTCACGTGAACGCATAGCTTTACGAGCAAAGATTCACGTGAAGCCCTTCGGGCTTCACTAACGTTGCTCGTAAAGCTATGCGTTGCATAACCTCATGAACACCGGGAGCACGTCATTCATTTCTTAATTATAAAAAAATAATCTTAATAATATTCATGACGTCATTATTTCCTACCTAAATATTCATTAACCCTTTACTCCATAAATATGGATTTTATCACCTATGCAAACAGAGAAGACCTAGATCAGACGACTACTATACCAGGTGTTTGATCATGCTTAGTTCATAGTAAAGATCTGAGTCTACATTTTCTGAAATGGCCAAATGTGCCTTTGTTTAGATATACAGTTTGAACTTCGATATCTCGAACTTGAAGGACCATACAAATTAGTTCGAGATAACAGAGGCTCGAGCCATACGGTTTATAATCTGACCAATATCTCAAGTTGAAAGCTTTATGCAGGTTTAAGGTAATGCTGAAAGCTCCTGTAGGAGCTTTCAGCATTTCTCTGGACGTGCATTAAGCTGTCATATGTGTTTTTAGATATGTGAAGTGATATATTTTAGAACAATTCTGTATTGTAAGATTTTGGAAAGACCGAACTTTCTGTTCGAGTTATCCCGAAGTTCGAGTTATCCGAGTTCGAGATAACGAAGTTCAACTCTATGTATTATTATAAAATTACGGTCATTGAATATTCACGAGGTGTTGGATTATTCATGAGATAAGTTTTTAAAGCAGATGTTTGCTTCTCTCTGTTCGTCTGCAAAATTTGTCGTCTGCTTCAAATGTAATTTTCCGAGATTTCTGAAAACGTCCAATCAAAATTTCAAAAGTTACTCATCGGTTCATCTGATCCAACCCGCGTGTCTTAATATTACATCACATGTAAACAAATTAGTTCTGGTCTCGCTAAACGCCACCTACCTCGCATTTTCAAACAGCTTGGATCCAGATGAGATGCCGAGTAACTCGGCATCTCATCAGCGTCCACGCTGTTTGACACTGAAGCATCGTTTCTCAAACTCTTGTACGAATCTAGAAGTAACTAAACATAAAACAATTCAGAGTTTTGGCAGACGTAATTTTTCAGCACGATAAGGGTTAATAAAAAATCACATATTTGTCGTTTGCAGTGAAAGAGTAAAATAACAACCGCATGATCTGTGTCTACTGTTTGCAAAGGCGTTAAAATCCTGTATGAGTTTTCTGCATAACTTTCGTCCTGCATTGAGCTTTGAAAGACCTCTATCTTTATTTATAAATTGATCGCTTTTACTGTTTATCTAGAATTTAACTTCGTTTTGGAGTATAATGTTTTCTAGGTTTATTATTCTAGCTCGCCATGTAAAGTCACAGACAGTCCAGAAATGGAAAGTACCTTAAACATCCATCTCATATATTGGATTATTGGCACATATTTATCTTTCTAATGTCTCAAAAATGTTTACATATTGGTCGGTAATGTTTAAAGAATTTGTAAACTGATATTTAGAAACAGGTTTCGTGCAAAACTGCATATTCTATTCGAATATTAAAGTCGCTAAACTCTCCCGCAGATTTTCCCAGCACACTTGAGAACAAAACAGCTCATACCGGAAAGCCTTTTTAAACCGAGGTTTTAGTAAGAAGAATGAAAGATCTGTTCAGGCAGGCGCGTGCTTAATGCACGATGAAAGACACAAAGAAAGCTCCTTACTTCTTTCGCAGCCATAGGCGGACCCGTGATAACCGTTGCAAACAGTTTGGATAGTGAGGAGACGCCTAGTAACTCGGCACCGAGTTACTCGGCGTCTCCTCACGATCCAAACTGTTTGACACGGATTATATTGATTTATTTAAAGAAATCGAAGAAAAACACTTTGAAACCTAGGTAGACGATAATCTCCGAAAGGTCTAACTCTTTCATGTATTTGTAAACAGTGTAGATCCAGATCAGACAATTCCAATGGGCCCAATCTGGATCTAAACTGTTTTCGAATGTCAATAATGGTCGCTGTTAGCGTGATAAGGAGTTCAATATGTGCATGTAGTGTCCTGGGTCCATACTTATAAAAACGTTTTAGTTGGAGTCTGAGTTTGTTCTCAAGTTTTTGATTGGTCAGACTTGAGCCTTTGGCTCAAATCTGACCAATCAAAAGCTAAAGAACAAACTCAGACTCAACTAAAAGGCTTTATAAGCATGGCTAATGATCTGTATAAGAATAAAAACCTTGTTTGTCTTAATGAATGACATGAAACCAAAAACACCTTCTTGCACGCTATATTGGCAAACATATATACAGTAAAACCTCTCTATAACGGCCATTAAATTACATCAAGTATTTTGTGTTAAAGGTAGGTGGCTGCTTAAAGCAATGTGAAAGTAAAACAGAACGCTCCTATAGGAGCGTTCTGTTTTACTTACACATTGCTTTAAGCAACCACCTGCCCTTTACACCAACTAATGAACACAATTTGGTGGCCGTTATAGATATGCTTCACTGTACAGTAAAACCTCTATAAACTGGAATTTTAATGAAGAATAATTGTTAGGCAGATGACTGCTTAATGCAGGGTGAAAGTCGTGCAGAAAGCTGCAAAAGGAGCTTTCTGCATGACTTCCATCCTGCATTCAGCTGCCGCCTTTCTTAAAGACCAATATTGAGACTATTTTTGAACGTCGGGTTTAGAGAGGTTTTATTGTACATGCAAATGTTAAAACTAGTAAATCATGTATTATATTTTTGCACCAATCATTTTAAAAGCTATCGATCAGATTTCGAGTTAACCTTAAAAAATCTACAACCCATCAATAACAAACTATTAACAAACAGTTTTGTTCTAGGCGAGCCGTTGAGTAACTCAGTGTCTCATCAGGGTAAAAAAATGTTAGCTCCTTATATTTTCAAATTGAAGTGGCGGGGAACATAACTGGTATTTCAGAAATTAAACCAACATGAAATAAACAAACACCAATCACCATTGTTTCATTCATGTTTAAGGTGGATGGTGCATGTAAGACTTCAAGGGTTTTGTCAACAAATCTGAGTGTTCCATTGTCATTCGTACTCCCTGGGTTCCATTCGATCATTAATGGACTTGCATAGTACACTCCTTGTTTAATCACCCAAGCAATTGCGGGTAAAATTCGATAACTAGTCTGTTTTTTCATTGCAGTACCTCGTGACCGATCCAGAATTTAAAAATTCGCTATTGTTCAGTTGAATATAAATGTGTCTGCATAAAATATGATAAACAGAGAGCCACAGTTACTTTCGATTTGTTTAATCAGTTAAGAAACTACAGTAAAATGTCTGTTAGGACCATAAGGAATGAAGCTTGGGGTTTATAGTAGGTGGTTGCTTAAATCAGGAAGAAAGTAATGCAGAAAGCTCTAAAATGGAGCTTCATGTATTAAATTCGTCCTGCATTAAGCTAGCATCAGTCACAACATCTAGATAAGTCTTGATCGGTGTAGATAGATTTAACCCATTCCCTCATATTGACGACTTTTGACGACTCTGTAAAAGTCACTATGTGAAACCATTGTGATAAATAGAGCATTTGCTCCTATAGGAGCAAATGCTCTATTTATCACAATGGTTTCAAACTACAAAATTCTAAAAAATCATTTTCTCTAGCTAATGCTCATTTTCGGTAGATTTATTCAAAGAGGTTGTATCTTAAAATAGGCTATGAGGTAATGGGTTAATTGTGCTTACAAGACTGTGACAGGCAACTTGGCTGCTGATAAAACAGAGTTACTCGATGTCTATTTTGGACTCAGGCTGTTTGAGGGATAATAGTGGCCCATTTAGGTAACAGAAACGCCTTTTCATCCCTTTTCAAACAAGTAGACCCAGATCAGACGGCTCCAGTTTGAACCGTCTGATCAAGGTATGCTCTGCTTGCTTATGGCATTGGAGCCATAGATATGAGTGTACTACTACTACTACTACTACTACTACTACTACTAATAATAATAATAATAATAATAATAAAAATTATAATAATAATAATAATTATAATAATAATAATGAAATAATGATAATGATAATAATATTATTAATAAAGAGCGGGTAAAATATATCTAGTAGAGCACGTAGCCTGGCAATGATAAACACACAGCGTGTTTCATCATGCCAGATAATGGTAGTTAAACCATCAATTCCTACGCAATCTATTTATTTTGTGATGACGTCATTAACTATAGAAAAGTTGGATAAAGCGATGGGTGGGGGAGGTACATATTTGAACACGCGATGGGGTCAATTTTCAAAAGGCCCTTTGTTACAAAATATAGCAGATTTGTTTATTTAACACCTACGCACACTTTGGGCGGTTTTTGCATACGTTTGGCAACACTCTGGATCCAGATGATATGCCTCGGTTATGCCTCGATTTGATGATATGCCTCGATTACTCGGCGTCTCCTCGGTATTCAAACTATTTGATATTCGGGTTGTATTTGAAGAAAAGGCAATTCAACACTTTAAAAACTGACGAGTGACGATGTTCAACGCTTCAGCTGCGAAAACTTACCAGTAAACGTATAAATTTATAAATTAACCAGCAATTAAACCACTAATTAATGTCCTATGCAAAGTGTGTAGACCTAGATGAGAGGGCTACCAGAGGTTCCCTCTCATCGCGGTCTACACTGTATGTCTGCTATACTTTAAAACAATCCATAATCTTCACAATAAGCTTCACTTGTTTGAACTTTGAAGCAGTCCATTTGAAAATTCAGCATTTCAAAGGTTAATGTCCTATGCTGTTTACTAGCATCGACAGTTTCTTCAGCGTCATAAGCGAATCCACGGTAATATTTGCAAACAGTTTGGATCCAGATGAGACACCGAGTAACTCGGCATTTCATCCGGATCCAAACTGTTCTGTATCTCTTCTGTATTTTTACCCTGTCGTCTGCAATCGAGTATTTGTTCAATCATTCGGTAAAATAAGGAAATGAGATATGAATAAATGCAATTTTCAAAGGAATAGAGAACAGATATAGAAATAGAGATTGAGACAAAAAAAGTGAAGCCCCTGATCAGACGCCGTCTTGAAAAGGCGGCGTCTGATCTGGGACTACACTATTTGTCGTGGTGCATTTATGCGACATCGGCGGTGAAAGGGTTAAAACAATATGTGAAAAATAATTAACTTTGATAATTTTAGCAGACGAAATTTTTTTCTTACCGTTCAATGGGATAGTAAAGGTTACTAAATAACCTCAGATAGACATGGGCTTGGCCCATTTGCAGAGTCGTGATTGAGTCTGCGAGACAATAAACGCCCAGTAGGCCTACATGTACCACAGTGGGTTAGTTACTGAACTTTAGTACTGTCGTCTGTTAAATTCTGTCGTCTGTTTCCGTTTCCAACATTTAACTGTCGTCCTTTATGTTTGAAACATTCGCTGATGTTAACGCCTTTTGACGCCTCTGTAAAAATAATTTTACAAAACCATTGTCATAAAAAGAGCATTTGCGTGGTTTCAAAACTACACAATTATAATACAGCTGAACTTCGATAGCTCGAACTTAAATGGAGTATACAAATAAGATAACAGAAGTTCGAGTTAACCGATATCTTATCTGAACAATTTCTCAAATTCACTGCATTAAGCTGCCACGCGCGTGTCTAGGTATGCGTAGTGATACATTTTAGAGCAATATGGTATTGTTATGTTTGGAAGGACTGACCTATTAGTTCGAGTTATCGCGAAGTTCGAGTTATCGAGTTATTCGAGTTATTCGAGATATCGAAGTTCAACTATACTTTCACTTTTTCTAGTTAATGCTCCTTTTCATTAGATTTATTCAAAGGGGTTGTGTCTTAAAATAGCCTGTGGTGCCATGGGTTAACACATTATACAGTAAAACCCCGCTAATGCGACCACCAAAAAAGGGCATAATTCTGGGTGGCAGAGGCAGGTGGTAGCTTAATGCTTCTTTCGTCCTGCATTAAGCAACCACCTGCTTTAAACGACGTCAGTGGCTGTTTATTAAGTGGTCGCATTAGCGGGGTTTCACTATAGGTATATTTTTTTCTATCAAACAGGTTGCATCCTTGAGAAACGCCAAGTCACTCGGCGTATCACCTACAGTCAAAAGTTTGCATATGTTATCACAGATTTCGTCACTGGCAGTGAAACAAATACCACCACGAGGTGTTTAGTTTTGGAGGTGGTGGAGTTAAGTTCGTGCACAGAACAAAATGCTTTTCTTTGTGCAAAATATACCCAGGTAGAACCGCACACCTACCGCAAGCCAGCTGGAAGACTTCGTCACGATAAAAATCCAAATGCCCATGCCGGGATTCGAACCACGGTGTGGGGGGGGGGGGGGAGATATTCCAGACGCCCTGAGGGTGTGTGGTGGCAGAGAAATTCTATTATATGTTAGTGAGTGAGTGAGTACGTGAGTGGACGAATTGGGTTTTACGGCACCGCAACACTATACCGGCTTTATGGCTCCGGTATAGGAGAGAAACTGTCGAACCCACACCGCATTTTCAACGAGATAACGTAACGGGTGTTAGATCCAGAGACTGAACACCTGCAGGAGAACCAGAGATGTTGTAACTACAGTGGTCTAACTCAAGAGGATACACTATACAGTAAAACCCCTCAAAACTTTGAGTTCCATCCCTTTACTCCGTAAGTACGCTTTTCTACGCCTTTGTAAACAGTAATCGAAAATCAGGCGATTCCTGCAGGAGCTGACCAGAGTCTGCCCTGCTTGCTCATGAAAATAATATAGATGTGTTTCTACAGCTTCTGACACAGTCAAAGAAAGCATGTGTTCTTTGCGTCATTGCGTAAAGAATGTTTTAATTGATAACCATTATGTCATTATTTCTTACATTAACATTCATGGAGTAAAAGGTTAACTGAATAAAGAACAGCTTAGGTCTTTTTACGCAAGTGGCTGCTTAAAGCATGGCTTTCAACCTGCATTAAGGTGCTACCTGTCTGAACTATTGGAACTGATGTCCATTTTAACGTCCGGTGCGGAGGAGTTTTGTTGTACATGGATGTGGCACCAGTCGGATGAAACCAGATAGCGTTCTTGTGGATATTTGTAAGCTTCGAGTGTATGCCGGGTTTGATTTGTTTGTCCAGAGTTTGAATGATATTTGATTAACCATTGTCAGCTCACAAATGAAAATATAGATTTCGGATTTTTTTGTTCGTGCCAGCCCACTGACGAGCATATGTGCGATGTATTGGGCTAATTCTCCCGAGAGTACACGTGGCTCTAAATAACAAGCCCTGGCGTAATGGTCATCAGCTACAGACAGTAGAAGCTATCCTAAGCGAACATTCGTTTATTGAAAATAGCAGTCTTAACCCTTTCCAAGTGCTGTGTTTATTCCAAATTTCAAATACCTACTGAATATATGAAATATGGAAGGCGGAACATTGTAGCCATTTTAGAAAATAAAGAAACAGATCTTTCAAATTATATTAGCAAACACAGCAGACCCTGATCAGACGGCTCCTATAGGAACCGTCTGATCTTGGTATGCTCTGTTTGCAACTGCGTGAAAACACGTTTATAATTATGAGGGAACTGGTTAACTCTTTCGCTGCCAATGCCGGATCTGTGATTACCTATGCAAACAGTTTGGATCCAGATGAGACGCCGAGTAACTCGGCGTCTCATCAGGATCCAAACTGTTTGTTACTGTTACTATGTTTTTGAAACAAAAATGAAGAAAATCAAAAGAATGAAAATTTGTAGCAGACGACAAAGTTAGCAGAGGACAGAGTTTGGCAGCGAAAGGGTTAAAACGCAGGCGGTATATACAGAAGCAATCTGGTCTGGGTCTACTATGTTTGCAAATGTTATAACCCTTAACCTCATAAATATGCATATATACGCCTCTGCAAACATAGTAGATCCAGATCAGACAACTCCTGTAGGAGCCGTCTGATCAAGGTCTGCTATGTTTGCTTTTTGTAGACAACTCCTGTAGGAGCCGTCTGATCAGGGTCTACTATATTTATTGTTGGTATAATATAGATATGACTCTACAGTTTCTGCCATAGCCAAAAGTCCCTGTGTCAATGTGCTATTATAACAATTAAATCTAATTAATATTCATGATGTCATTATTTCTTACATGAATATTCATGGAGTAAAGGCTTTATAAACTCCGCCTGCTCTGAGTCTACTATGTTTGCAAATGCTTTAAAATGCGTGTTATGGAGTTGTAGGTCAATCCTTACAGTGTGGGACACGAGTCACTAATATTCTTTGCAAACAGTGTAGACCCAGATGAGACGACTCCTAGAGGAGCCCTCTCATCGTGTCTGCACAGTTTGTCATGTTACACTTTTCATTTAGAAAACCCCGAAATATTCACCATAAGCTTGATCTGTTTGAATTTTTTGGAATAGTCCATTTGAAAATTCAGCATTGTTATGGTTGATTACAAATTCTCATCTTCAAGGGGTGATCCCCCTCCCACCCGTCCCCATATAAACGCCATTTACACCTTGCAAACAGAGTAGACTAAGAGCAAGCGACCCCTGTAGGGACCGTCTGATCAGGTCTGCTGTGAGTGCTTGTAAAAATCGGTATTTTGCTGACAAATGTTTAACCCATACATGTATCTCGCTATCCGCGTCACGATTCGCAGGTGCAAACAGCTTGGATCCAGATGAGACGCCGAGTAAATCGGCGTATCACCAGAAACCAAGCTGTTTGACACCTAGTCAACAGTTTCTCAAAAGTTCGATATAATCAAAAGTAGTCCAAAGTGCCCAAGATCCAAATTTGAACAGACCTTTAACCCTTCGCTTGCTATTCACGTCAATATACCCACATGTAAATAGTGAAGACCCAGATGAGACAGCTCCTGCAGGAGCTGTCTCATCAGGGTCTGCACTATTTACAAGTGATTACACAGCGAAATACGTGTACACAGTGAAGATATATGTAATTATACAACAGGGCATGGGTAAAGAAGGAGAAATGTCAAGGAGAAGGGTCAATATGTTTCACGGCAGGGCGAAGGTACAGTTTAATGACACGATATACCGTTCCTATGGCTATAAACCACACTCACGAGACCTCATGTGTTTTTTCTAAAATCTTGTTACTTTTCCATTCTGTGTTAGATTCCAGAACATATTTCTTTCAGTATCGGCATTTAATTTCATCCACACTTTATAGAAAATCGGTCGGAATTTTATCCAAATACGTTACTCGTAACCTGATCTATTATAATATCATGGGCAAATAGAGCAGGTTCCGATAAGACAGCCCCTACAGGAGTATCTGATCTGTGTCTACTCTATTTGCAAGCGTCTGAAAACGCTTTTATTTTGAAGGATATGGTTAAAGAGACCATTTTATGAATAAGTATTGGTGTCGTTCAAAACGTGTGATTTTAATACAGGATGAATGTAATTTAGAAAGCTCACGAGGAGCTTTATTGCAGAACTTTAATCCCACATGAAGCTTGGCATTAAGACACTCCATGAGACTAATGTTTTGATGGTCGCTTGAGAGGGGTTTTATTGTGCATATAGATTGGATATATACTGTAGAACATGTCTTAAGCGGCCATCAAAAAGTGGTCTAAATATGGGTATATAAGGAAGGTGGTAGCTTAACCCTTTCCTGTTCTATGTTTATTCCAAATTTCGATACCTACTGAATATTCATGGACACAATAGTCATAATTAAAAACTTAAGGTTGACTATTGTAGCCATTTAAGAAACTTAAGAAATATGTCTACCAAATTCCATAAGCAAACAGAGCAGACCCTGATCAGACGGCTCCTCTAGGAGCCGTCTGATCTGGGTCTTCTCTGTTTGCAAATGCGTGAAAACACGTTTATATGAGGGAAAGGGTTAACGCTGGTCAAAGATAATGCAGAAATCTCCTGTATTAAGCAACCATCTGCTTTCAAGAGACTGCTGTTTTCATTAAAGAGATGGCCGCTTACGACAGTTTCTATTGCTCTAGATCACAAGCCATCATTTTCCAGAAAACTTCTACAAACAAAAAAACGTTTACATACAATAAGACATTTCAACAACTATCAGCAAAATGAAACATAATTATATAATTTAACTATTAACCTTCAGTACTAATTCTATAATTTAACCATTAACCTTCAGTACTAATTCTACAATTTAATTCTTTAATTTAACCATTAACCTTCAGTATTAATTCTATAATTTAATCATTAACCTTCAGTACTAATTCTATAATTTAACCATTAACCTTCTCTATAATTTAATCATCAACCTTCAGTACTAATTCTATAATTTAACCATTAACCTCCAGTAATAATTCTAAAATTGAACTGTTAACCTCCAGTAATAATACCATTAACCTTTAGTAATAATTCTATAATTAAGCTATTAACCTCCAGTAATAATTCTATAATAGAACTGTTAACCTCCAGTAATCATTCTATAATTAAAATACAGTAAAACCTCTCTATAACGGCCACTACATTGTGTTGATTAGTTGGTATTTAAGGCAGGTGGCAGCTTAAAGCAAGATGAAAGTGAAACAGAACGCTCGAATAGGAGCGTTCTGTTTCACTTTCACCTTGCTTTAAGCACCCACCTGCCTTAAACACAAAATACTTGATGTTATTTAGTGGCCGTTATAGAGAGGTTTTACTGTAGTAACCTTCAGTATAAAACTGATGTCTACGCAGACTCCGAGATGTTGCACTTCTACTGACTTCCAAACTCATTCAATCTTTTAAGAAACTGTTGACCGAGTGTCAAACAGCTTGGATCCTGATGAGACGCCAAATTAAGACAGTCTGTTGCTTTCTCTGTCTTTAACCCATTATCTGACAGAAATGTCTTTTAACCTATCTCGCTACCTTAAAGGCCAATTCATTTCCCATATTAACGCCTCTTGAAGCCTCTGTAAAAGTCACTTTTGAAACCATTCTGAAAAAATAGAGCACTTGCTCCATAGGAGCAAATACTAGATTTATAACATTGATTTTAAAACTAAAAATATATTTTGTTTCTGTTCTCGATTTAATGCTCCTTTTCATTAGTTTTATTCAAAGACAAAAGTCAAAAGCAAACAGAGCTTGTCCTAATTAGACAGCTCATATACCCTGTTTGCAAATGCGTGAAAAGATGTTTATATTGAGGGAAAGGGTTAAACAGCCACCTGTCTCAAATGTCATCGATTCTTCTTACAAAGAGTTCGATCTAGTGAGTGTTCGACTTAGCGAGTATTCGAGTCAGAGAGGTTCAACTGTATTACAACAGATATTCTCTACAACAATCGAATGGTAAGTAAACAGCGATGTCTATATTGTAGCAGATAGCTGATTAACAATGTTCCTTTAAATATACGACTTTAAGTCACCTTGGCAAACAGAGTAGAATCAGACCAGACATATCCTATTGGAGGTCCGCTCTGTGGGATAGATAAAGAGAAAGAGAGAGAGAGAGAGAGAGAGAGAGAGAGAGAGAGAGAGACACACACACACACACACACAGACAGAGACAGACAGACAAACAGACAGGGTCACATAGAGACAGAGACATGATAGAGAGACAAAGACAAAGAGACAGACAGACAGACAGAGACAGACAGAGACAGACAAACAGACAGACATACAGAGACAGACAGACAGACAGACAGACAGAGAGAGAGAGAGAGAGAGACAGACAGAGACAGAGACAGAGACAGAGACAGAGACAGAGACAGAGACAGACAGAGACAGACAGACAGACAGACAGACAGACAGACAGACAGACAGACAGACAGATAGACTGAGACAGAGAGAGATGGAGGAGATAGGAGAGAAAGATACAAACAGAGCGGAAAATCGAAATGCATACCCACTACCAAAAAGCTTTTACTTTAATTCTATATACAGCAATAATCAGCTTTTAACGAGCCTAATTCTAACCCTTGTCCTGCTAAGCGGGCCTGGCTGATATTTGAAAACAGCTTGGATAAAGACAGGATACCGGGTAATATTCAACGGCTTATCAAAATGCAAGCTGTTTGACACTCAGTCAATATTTTTCTCAAAATTTATCGTAGATCAGATTGAACAGAATTCTTGTGCGGGTTTTGGACAGACTAAGGGTTAGGCAAGTATCTTCATTTAAAGAGTCTAATTTGAAGAGTTATCACTGTAAACAAAACCAATGTACTCTAAACAATATTAGTGAAATGTTTTAATATACAGTAAACACCTCTTTAATACCATCACCAAAACGACGTCCAGTTCTGCGTCGTACAGACAGGTGGTAGCTTAATGCTGGATGATAATAATGCAGAAAGCTCCTATAGGAGCTTTCTGCAATCCTTTCGTCCAGTATTAAGCAGCTATCTGCTTTCTAATTCACCCGTGTGCACTCGTAAAGCGGTCGTGTTTCGATGGGGGTTTACTGTATAAATATGTGATAGATTAAATCTTATACGAAATGCAATTTAGTTAATGGTTTTCTGAGAAGTCCTGTTCCGCACTTATGTCTATCTTTAGCATGCAAGAAACGTATAAGGAATGACAGTTCGGCAATCAGATTAGATTCAGCATATTTGTCGACCTATCCACAGGTGGCAGTATCGAATTGGCTTTGCGGTGCATACACCACAGGTGCCGGTATCAAACTGACTTTGTGGCGTATATATCACAGGTGCCGATATCAAAATGACTGTGTGATGTGATTTACCACAGGTAGTGGTATCAAACTGACTTTGTGATGTACGTATAAGCCACAGGTTGTGGTATCGAACTGGTTTGTTTTGTATATATACCAGAGGTAGCGGTAACGAACTGATTTTGTGACGTATATACCATAGGTGGCAATATAAAACTGCTTTTTGTTGCAAATATCACATTTACGGTTTACGGTATCGAACTGGCTTTGTGCTGTTTATACCAAAGGTAGTGATAGCGAACTGATTATGTGATGCATATATCACAGGTAGCTGTATCGAACTGACTTTTTGTACGTATCGCAGTTTTTTCAAGGGTATCGAACTGACTTTTTGTATACACAACAGGTAGCGGTGTCGAACTGACTGTGTGACGTAAAAACCACAGGTAGTGATATCGAACTTACTTTTTGATAAGTACACCACAGGTAGCGACATTGATGTTGAATATACCAAAGATAATAGTATAAACCACGGGGAGTAGTATCGAATAGAAATTGTGACATATATACCATAGGTAGCAATATCGAACTGTCTACCACAGGTAGAAGCATCAAACTGATTTTGTAATGTATATATGCTCTGAGAGATCACACGGGATCCTATCGAACTGAAAGATATCACACAGTATACTTGTCATTACTTTCACAGATTTAACACGTTGACTGGCCAAGATGGAAAAAAAGTTTAACTAAACGAATTTAACGCATTCCCTCCTACTGACGCCTTTTGACGCCTCTATGGAGCAAATGCTCTATTTATCACAATGGTTTCAAAACTACACAATTTTAAAATGTCCCTTTTTCAGTAGTAAATGCTCCTTTACTACTCTGGTTGGTCATATATGCTCCTTTTCGGTATATTTGTTCAAAGAGGTTGGGTCTAAAAATAGTCCAGGAGAAAATGAGTTCGGTAAAAATGTAACATTTCAGAGTTGGAGCGGACATCATGTTTTTTTTCATTGAGCTTAGGAATGACGTCACCTTTTTGGCAACCCTTTGCAGCCCTTATTCCGACAATTCGCGACTTTGCTCGCATTTGCAAACAGTTTGGATCCAGAAAAGACGCCGAGTAACTCGGCATCTCATTAGGATCCAAGCTGTTTGACACTCGGTTAATTGTTTCTCAAACGCTTGTTCGAATATGAAGAAGTCCAAATTTGAGGTAGCATTATTTTTTCATTTGCTGAGTAAAGTTTAACCCATTTATCCCTATATTATTTAAGTAAAACTCGTCCAGTCCTTACTTTGGAACCCATCCATTTTTATGTGGAGGGGACACAGCAAACAAAACAGTTTCTTGAATAAACCATTTGCATAAATGCTTTCAGCAAACAGTGCAGACCTCTGATCTGGGTCTACACTGTTTGCATATTTTCATTAAAGGGACACTGGACACAAACCGCTCAATGCTTTGCCAAGCTGTATGTTTTCAAATTATTAACGTTCTCATAGTATTGAACCTGTCTTAAGCGTCCATCAAAAGAGGTCTAAAGAGGTGGTAGCTTAATGCAGGTCAAAGGTAATGCAGAAAGCTCCTATTAAGCAACCACATATTTTTAAGACTCTTATGTTCAATACATTAATGATCGCGTAGGACAGACTCTACTGAATAATAAATCAGATAGATAATATAGTTAGTCTGATACGGATACCTGTGGAACCTATCAGAGCCCTAAATCATTCAGTCACTAGAATGAAAGGACAGGCCATTCAGCTTGTACGGGTATACGGAATGCAAATTAATAAGCAAACAAAAATGTTTATTTTAGTACTTGCGAAAACATTCATTGTTTGCTCTTATCATGCTGTAAAATACATGTATGCTCAACCCCTGGTTAGGGTCTTCCCTGTTTCCTTATGACAGGATAAAACTATCTGGTCCTACAATTTTTATATTACAGTAAAACCTCTCTTAACCGGCCGTTAAATTTAGTATGAATATCGGTCTTGGAGACAGGTGGCAGCTTAATGCAGGGTGAAAAACATGCAGAAAGCTCCTAGAGGAGCTTTCTGCATGACTTTCACCCTGCATTAAGCAGCCACCTGCCTAAAAGTGTCTAAATTCTTATCTACTAGAATTCCGGTTAAGAGAGGTTTTACTGTAATAAAAATGCCCCTATTCAGTGGTCATTATAAAAATTCAGTCAATAAATATTCATGGAGTCATAATTTTTTGCATAAATATTCATGAGGGAAATGGTTAAAAGAAGTTTTACAAAGGGTCGTAAAGGCAGGTCGTATATTAATCCGTTTATTCCATAAATATAAACCCGTCCAGATATAATTTTGGAACCTATCCACTTTTCAGGGGAGGGTGTGGGGTGGTTGCAGAAAAAATGTTATTTGCTGGAATAAGCCATTGCTAATAATGGTGTCAACAAAAAGTGCACAACCTGACCAAACATCATGAATATTAATTAATTACATCATTGTTTATAGTGGCATATTCATGAGCCTAGGAATGTTTGGCCATGGCTGAAACTCTGGAATCATACCTATTCTATTCCATAATCAAACAGATCAATCCCTGTCAGACCCTACAGAAGCCGTCTGATCTGGGTGTACTATGTTTGCGAATGCGTGAAAGTCGTTATCCTGGGAATAAGACTTCTTGTTAAGTGACCGTTGTTGAAAGGATATTTTATAGCCACCACTTAACACAATTTTTAAAGCGCAGTAATATATCTCGCCAGAAAAGAACTATTTGTCACCATGACGTGTTGCACAGTGTAAACACTATATAAAGCGTTTACTTGACTGGCAGTCTAGGTCCCTTGGGCGCTTAGAGTCGGGCTTTCATTTCAATTAGAGAGAAAGGTGATTTGATTAGGCTTGACAGGCAACCAGTCAAGGGAACTAACACCATTTCTCTATCTGAATTTGGATCTCACGAGGATTTCTTAAAAAAACAGACATCCATTTATCTTTCGAAAGCATGTACAAAACCACGAAAATACATGACATCTGTCAAAATTAAAATATCGCGAGATTACGTCTAGAATTTACTGTTAAATCTTCCACGCTATGCCCTTTGCCTAAATCACACTGCTCTTACAGTAGCCGGTGGTCAGTGTCTGCTCATGGCTTGCTTATGGTACAATACACAGTAAAAACCCTCTAAACCGGAATTCTAGTACAGAATAGTTTAGATACTTTAAGGCAGGTGACTGTCTAATGCAGGGTGAACGTATGCAGAAAGCTGCATTAAGCTGCCACCTGTCCCGAAGACCGATAAACATCCGGTTTAGAGGGGTTTACTGTAGATCTTATTCTACTGTATCTGTTTAATACAAGACGACATTCTTCTGCAGGGAGCACCAGTAGGAGCTGTCGGTTTTAGCTTCTTCCCATATTATCTCTTCGATTGCTGAATTTTAAAATACATGTCTCCTTCTTTACCCATGCCCTGTTGTATAATTACATATATCTTCACTGTGTACAAGATTTTCGCTGTGCAATTACTGCTGTGGAGTGCACTGGTTGCACAATCAACTTGTAAATAGTGCAGACCCTGATGAGACAGCTCCTGCAGGAGCTGTCTCATCTGGGTCTTCACTATTTACAGGTAAGTATATTGATGTGAATAGCAAGCGAAGAGTTAAGCTACCACTAGCCCTAAAAACACAAACCCTGGTCGATACAAAGATATTCATACTCATTAGATCTGACATGAATATTCATCAACTAAAGGGTCAAAGACATAGGCTCTTAGATAGATAAATTTCGGTTGGTCACTTGTGCCAATGTATATACAGTGAAACCCCACTAATGCGACCACTTAATAAACATCCACTGGTGTCGTCTATAGCAGGCGGTTGCTTAATGCAGGACGAAAGTTATCGGAGCTTTCTGCATAACTTTCGTCCTGCATTAAGCTACCACCTGCCTCTGCCACCCAGAATCATGCCCCTTTTTGGTGGTCGCATTAGCGGGGTTTTACTGTAATGTACTGTATCAATCAAAGTTACATGCAAACCTTTTCTCTAACCTTACTCTGCACATTTGCAAACAGACTACAGTTGAACCTCGATATCTCGAATTAGGATAACTCGAATTATGGGATAACTCGAAGTAAATGTTCGACAGAAATTTACAATACAGTTGTTCTTAAATGTACCACTGCACATATTTAGAAACACATGTGACAGCTTAATTCGGATCGAAAATAATAATGAAAGCTCCTACAGGAGCTTTCAGCATTACTTTAGATCTGGATTAAGCTATGAACTTGAGATGACTCGTGCCTCTGTTATCTCGAAGTATTGATGTTCGAGATATCGAAGTTCAACTGTGCATTTAACCCATTTCCCTCATATGGGCGACTTTGGCACTTTTCCAAATAGCCGTCTGATCAGGATCGGCTCTGTTTGTTATTGAAATGATATTGGTCTAAATATACAGTTTCTGCCTTGGTAAAACTATCCCTTAATTATAATGGCAATATAAAATACAGCTAATTAATATTCATTATGTCAATATGTCCTACATGCGTATCCATGAGGGGAAGAGTTACCTGTCCCATGATACTATAAAATGTTGTTTCATAAACACATGTCCCATGATACTATAAATGTTGTTTCATAAACACGTTTTGATTGACATACAATCATTTCGCACCCACATCTCAATTTTCATTTCATTAGTTCTAGTTGTATCCATCACTGAAACTGCTAGAGACATAAAATCTTTGTAAAAACAGAAATGACAAATTTTGACGGAAACTCTCGCGTAAAGATTATAGCACCTAATTGTATTACAATTTCTGCGCAATTTGTCAAGTATTTTCAATCAAATTTCTAATCCTACAGGTTATTAATTCTGTTGGTGCCTCATGTCGTCGTTTGCAAACTTCGTCGTCTACTGCATGTATCCTTGTTTCATATCCCACTCTCCCCTTTCAATACACATATCACTTAAATTAACAAACTATTCGGATCCTGATGAGACGCCGATTTACGCCGATTTACTCGGCGTCTCATCTGGATCCAAACCGTTTGCATAGATGATAAAAGAGTCGTCACAGACTGCAAAAGAGTTCAACCCAATGGAAGTGCTTATCGCATTTCTACAGAGGAATTTTGTGCCGAAACGAGATTTGAATAAGACGTCTTATTCGAGTTTAACCCTGTACCGTGTTGATTATTCATGTAAGAAAAAAATGATAGGAATATTTATTAGTTGAAATTTAAAAATGGCATACGGACACAGAAAAGTTTGGCCATGGCAGAAACGGTATATCTATATTATTTCATAAGCAAATAGAGCAGACCCAGATCAGACGGCCCCTGTAGGAGCCGTCTGATCTGGGTATACTCTGTTTGGAAACCTTATCTATGAAATATTAACTCATGTGCATACCGGTCATATTACGTTAAACTCGTACCAGTAGAGTTTGGGATAGTCCATATTTCATTTGTAGGGGTGAGCAAAAAAAAAAAGAGCAAACAACAACTGACCTTGACCTTCATATACCCTTATTTCGCTATCTACGACTTGGGTGGTATTTGGAATCTGGCATTGACCTTTCTTCACACTTATCGCGCTATCTGCGACTTGAGTGGCATCTGACCTTGACCTTTCTTCACATTTATCGCGCTATCTGCGACTTGAGTGGCATCTGACCTTTACCTTTCTTCACACTTATCGCGCTATATGCGACTTGCGTGGAATTTGAACATCTGACCTTGACCTTTATTCACACTTATCGCGCTATCTGCGATTTGAGTGGCATCTGACCTTGACCTTTCTTCACACTTATCGCGCTATATGCGACTTGCGTGGAATTTGAACATCTGGCCTTGACCTTTCTTCACACTTATCGCGCTATCTGCGACTTGAGTGGCATCTGACCTTGACCTTTCTTCACACTTATCGCGCTATCTGCGACTTGAGTGGCATCTGACCTTGAACTTTCTTCACATTTATCGCGCTATCTGCCACTTGAGTGGCATTTGAACATCTGACCTTGAACTTTCTTCACATTTATCGCGCTATATGCGACTTGTGTGGCATTTGTAAACAGAATGGATCCAGATGAGAAGCCGAGTAACTCGGCGTTTCATCTGGATCCAATCTGTTTGACACTTGGTCGATACTCTCTCAAACGTTTTTGAGTTCTCAAGCTTTTGATTGGTCAGATTTGAGTTCTCAAGCTTTTGACTTCAAAAACTAGAGAACGAACTCAGACTTAAAGAAAAGTTTTATAAGCATGGACCCATGATATATTCTGTTTGCTTATGACGTTATAACAGACCTAACACTACAGTTATCTCTATGTACAAATGTCATTAAAAACATTTAGCTGTCACAGATGTTCATAATGTGATTATTTCTTACATGAATTATTTTGTGTCTTGCAGTGTATTAACGTGTGTTTTTCATTTGTTGCTGTGCTGCATTAAGCTACCATCTATCTTACTGATTATGCAGTACATTTCTCTTCATTAACAATTCTCCTCGTATAAATGATTTGCTCGCCTTTGAAAACACAGTCAATCCAGATCAGACAGCACCTGTAGGAGCTGTCTGATCAGGGTCTGTCCTATTTGCTTATGAACTTATAATAGATCTGATTCTACAGTAAAACTTTCTACCAATATCAAAATATCCTGTACACATATCGAGGGCTTGGTGCAAAACTATTCTAACTCCTTCACTTTGTGAAGGAGTTAGAATAGTTTTCAACCAAGCCCTCGATATGCCATTATTAAACTTCAGCCAATAAATATTCAAGATATCATTACAACTGACATGAATATTCAACGGGGAGAGTGTAAGAGATCGATCAAGGCTGGTAGTACGGTAAATAGATTAATTGTTCCATCTCGTGGAATGAAATTAAGTTAAAGTGTATGAATAAAATAATTCACTTCATCTTGCAACAAGCTAGTCGACATAAACTCGAGTAAATGTGAAATTTAATTAAATAACCGCCTTCACAATACAATATTTTCTCCCTCTGACAAAAGCAATTACTTTTAATGCAATCAATGTATTACCGACGAAAAATGGTCTTAAACACGTCAAATAAAATCGAACTCGTGAAAGAAGAAATTACTTCAGACCCTATCAAAGCCTGGATATTTCTAATATCTGCTTTCCTTCACGTTTTGTTCTCCCTTCATTGTTTTTCTCATATTGGTCTTCAGAGAAGTGAAAATGCAATAAAACCCGAACGTAACCGAAGCTAAAACAATATTCGCCGGACCAATTGAAATAAATGTCTCTATTTAATTGATTGTCACAGTCTTGTTGATTCTATGAAGTATTCGGAAAGCTTCTGTTCTTGACAGGTTCCCGGTCCCCAGGGCGTGTTTACACTTGCTGTAGAAGGATAGAACAAACGGGAACCATGTCCCAAACTTCATACAGCTTTATATTAAAAGAAATTTAATCTTGACCATTAACCTGCTATCCGAGAACTGACCCAAATTTGCAAACAGCTTGGATCCAGATGAGACGCCGAGTAACTCGGCGTCTCATCAGGATCCAACCTGTTTGACACTTGGTCAAACGTTTATCGAAAGCTTGATCCAATTGGGTGTAGACAAAATCGCCCCTGATCCAAATTTAAGCAGACATTATTTTTTTTTAAAATCAGGGTAAGTGTTAAGAATATTGGAATCTTTGCATACCGGAATGTCAAAGTTGTATGGTCCGTCAGTGTTTAATAGAAGAGTCCATGTAGAATAAACGTGTTTGAAAGGCAAATGGAGAATATGTTTCCAAGATGCTTCTTAAGAAGACATCTCATCATGATATATTAACGTTGACCTCTTCCCTCATATGAATGCCTTTTTCAATTATTTGCAAACAGAGTAGAACCAGATCAGACGGCACCTGATCAGGATCTACTCTGTGTGTTTTTATGAAAGTATAACAGATCTTGCTTGACAGTTTCTATTAATGCAAAATAATCCTGTGTACATTTGCAGCTAATAAATATTCATGACGTCATTATGTACAGTAAAACTTCTCTATAACAGTCACTAAATTGTGTTAATTAGTTGGTATATAGGGCACGTGGCTGCTTAAAGCATGGTGAAAGTAAGACAGAACGCTCCTATAGGAGCGTTCTGTTTTTACTTTCACCTTGCTTTAAGCAGCAGCCACCTGCCTTTAACACAAAATACTTGATGTAATTTAGTGGCCGTTATAGAGAGGTTTTACTGTATTACATGAATATTCAACAGGGAGAGGGTTTAGTTTCTACCTTCATACACATGCTTACAATTCACTCTGATTATTGGTATTGTCAAAACATTAGGTTTTTATGTCATTAAAATCATAATTATACATCTCAGTGCTTGCGACAAACCATTCAGGTACTACTAAGACAGTTATCTATTCAGCGACTTATCTGAAACCAAAATGCATAAACACAGGCGTAACATCCTGCTGAACAATGTTTCGTTGATAAGAAATGTTTTCTGATTTCAGATTTTGAAGAGTACTTTCTTACCATTATTTTTTCAATGACAGGTTGTCACGCAGTATGGATCCTGATGAGACGCCGAGTTACTCGGCGTCTCATCTGGATCCAAACTATTTGCGAATACCACAACGAATCCTTCTACAGCAGGCTAAATGTTAAAAGACTTTTATCTTCAGTAACACAAGATATTGAATGTATACAGATTAATTCCGAGTTCACCCGAAGACAAATGGTATTAGTTACATATCTGTAGATTGCAGAGTTTCCTGACGGGAGAGACAATCTGTTTACGACCTTCCTCTTTCTCTCTCTAGCATTTTCCTCGACCTTGTATACAGTGGAACAGGGGTCCAGATCAGAGGTGTAAATTTAACCCATTACCTCATAGGCTATTTTTAGATCAAGTCTCTTTGAATAAATCTATCGGAAAGGAGTATTAACTAGAGAAATGGAAAAAATAGAATTTTGTAGTTTGAAACCATTGTGATAAATAGAGAATTTGCTCCTATAGAAGCAAATGCACTATTTATCACAATGGTTTAAGTGGTGACTATCACAGAGGCTTAGAAAGGCGTATTTATGGAGGAAAATGTTCTCAAAGAGACGATTCTAAAGAGTGGCCACAGTATAGGGTTTGGTGGAGAAATGACGAATTAAGTACATGTATTTGGGTACACACCCTTATCTGTAGCTCTGTAGAGCCTGTCCTAAGCGGCCATTCATTTATTAAACATATAAGTCTTAACCCATTCCCTCATATTGACGACTTTTGACGACTCTGTAAAAGTCACTTTGTGAAACCATTGTGATAAATAGAGCATTTGCTCCTATAGGAGCAAATGCTCTATTTATCACAATTGTTTCAAACTACAAAATTCTATTTTTTTCATTTTTTCTAGCTAAAGCTCCTTTTCGGTAGATTTATTCAAAGAGGTTGTATCTAAAACATAGCCCATGAGGTAATGGGTTAAAAAGCCATACAGGGCCAAAGTAATGCAACAAGCTCCTAAAGGAGCTCTCTGCATTACTTTTGACCTGCATTAAGCTTCCACCTGCCTTACAGACCCATAATTAGACATCTTTACGCTTAAGGCAAGTTCTACTATAATTTCATCAGATAAACTAGAGTTTAAGGCAACTTCTACTACAGCAAAACCTCTCTTAACGGGCAGTTAAATTTAGTATGAATATCGGTCTTGGAGACAGGTGGCAGCTTAATGCAGGGTGAACTTCATGCAGAAAGCTCCTAGAGGAGCTTTCTGCATGACTTTCACCTTGCATTAAGCAGCCACCTGCCTAAAAGTATCTAAATTATTATCTTCTAGAATTCCGGTTAAGAGAGGTTATACTGTATAATTTCATCAGATAAACTAGAGTTTAATGCAGGGCAAGCATAGGGCAGAGTTTTGTAAGTAGTAAAGACGCAGACCAGTGGGTGTGTTAAACTGTGACGTCGGATCAGGATCTAAACTTTTTGACACTCCTATAGAGCAAATGCTCTATTTATCACAATGTTTTCAAAATGTGACTTTTTCAGAGGCGATAAAATGCGTCACTAGAAGGGAATGTGTTATTTAGCTAATATTTATACATTCATGATGTTCTGAAACAATATTCACGATGGAACGAGTTAACCCTGTGGTACATAAATATAAATGTGTATGTCTTTGCAAGCAAAAAAGACATCGATCTGGGCCCGACTCCATTTGCAAAGGTTTTAACCCATTCCCTTGTTCTAAATTTGAATACCTACTGAATATTCATGAAAAAAATTGTCATAATGAAATGTGGTCGGTTGAACATTGTTGCCATTTCAGAAAGAATAGACACGGATCTATCAAAGTCCATTAGCAAACAGACCAGACACTGAACAGACGAAGGCTCCACATGGGCCGTCTGATCTGGGTCTACTCTGTTTGCAGATGCGTGAAAAAAATATTTACATTACAGACGGGGTTATCCCTTTCCTCCATAAATACGCCTTTCTGCGCTTCTGTAATAACCACTTCTTAAAAACATTGTGATTATTTATCACAATGGTTTCAAACTACAAAATTCTAAAAGTGTCCGTTTCTCTAGTAAATACTCCTTTTGGGTAGATTCATTCAAAGAGGTTAGGTCTAAAAATAGCCTATGGAGGAAAGGGTTAAAGGACGTATATGTGTGGTAAAGGGTTAAGATAACTGGTACATGTAAAGTGGGTCCTTACCATGCTGTTGAGTGGGTCTTGACTCGTATTTTCAAACAGCTTGGATCCAGATGAGACGCCGAGTAACTCGGCGTCTCATCTGGACCCAAGCTGTTTGACAAACAGACATTAGTTTCTCAAAAGATTAAAAACGATTCGGACGGAAGTCAACGAAAATAAATTCAGCAAATCCAAGACTGAGCAAACATTGTTTTTTCAGCAGTTTTTTTTAGCAGTGCTAATGGTGGGTACTGCACACGGCGTTAGCTGTATCGTCGCGTGATTTCTTCCTATTCCCGATAATCTTCATTGGGAGAAGAGCCGATTATTTTCACGTCTTTCATACATGCCCGTCCATACCGTGCCACGACACGCGATGGTATCATTAATATTTATTTGCAGTCAATTTGGCATTCATCAATCTTTACCATGCCGATTGGAAATATGACAAACTTTCCAAACATTATAACTCCTAATTAGGCGCTGTAAGGGCTAGAATATTTCATGTGGACAGAAAAATGACATTTTTTTCAATTGAGAGTTGCTCTTGTTTGAAAGTTTTATTAGGACTTCTTTTTGGAGCGCAATACTCTAAGTTCGTTCAAATTAACCGGCTCTATCGTCTCTGTTTCTTTTGGCCTACATTGACTGCAAAAGCGCATTAATTATTTATGACAGTTGACGCTGAGAGCTGATGAGGACACTTTCTCGAATTTTAGTACTTTCATCAGGAAACAAGAATTGTCTCGTCTGTCTGGGATCAGGGGATGAGCGCCTGCGTACTTATACAAGTTTATACAAAATTTTCACGGACATGTAAAGGTGTCCAGCAGGTGCATAGAATGTGTAAATAGTTCGGATCCAGCTCAAACACATTTCTAACAAATTAAGCATTCGACACACGTGGGAAATGACCACAGGAATTGGTGAATATTTTCATAAATTATGCCATCATGAACATGTATTAAGTTTTACAATGACACTTTTCGCCATGGCAGAAACTGTATAATCTGATTCTCTCTCTCTCTCTCTCTCTCTCTCTCTCTCTCTCTCTCTCTCTCTCTCTCTCTCTCTCTCTCTCTCTCTCTCCCCCTCCCCTCTCCCCCACTCCCCTCTCTACCCCTCCCTTCTGCTGTAAAAAATACTACTTTGAACAAAGGCGTCTGTATTGACAGTATATCATTTGAAATCTCAAATACAACAGGTACTTTCAGCAGTTAAAGGTGTGAAAACTGCAGGTTAAAGATGTCGTAAAGCAATAAAAAAAATTGAAAATTGAAGTAATAACCACAAAAAAACTTTTCATGGTTTAAATATTCATTATTAATCACAAGCCTTAGGAAACATGTTATTCGTTCTGTATCGCGTTCTCTAAACGTATTAAATTTGATAAACATTGAATCAAAACCAATTCGCTTCACATAATTCTGCATACGACCCTTTACTTATCCGAATTAGCATAATTATGAACGACGAGTTTACCTATAGGGCTCTGTTTACGGTCTGGGTCTTGGCAAAAGCATCCTGTGTTAACCAATTCCCTCATATTGACGACTTTTGACGGCTCTATAGAAGTCACTTTGTGAAACCATTGTTATAAATAGAGCATTTGCTCCTATAGGAGCAAATGCTCTATTTATCACAATGATTTCAAACTACAACATTCTAAAATTTTCCTTTTCTATAGTTAATGCTCCTTTTCGGTAGATTTGTTCAAAGAGATTGCATCTAAAAATAGCCTATGAGGTAATGGGTTAATGTGTCATGAATATTAATGAAGCAAAGTGTTTAGTGTGGACTTTAGATAAGTCTTACCATATACACATAACAAACGCAGTTCAATAGAATAGATGGAATGTCGCATCTTGGCCAATTACAGAAATAATTGCCTCGCAGTTTTAATAGAATTTATAATTATAGCACTTATCTCTTTTGATAAGATTAATATCAAATTTAAGATGATAATTTTCTTATATAAAACATTTATGAACAGAAATCACATCTTGTGCAAAATGTTTTCAATATGTTCTATCTAAAATCTAGTGCAACATGCACGTATCCACGCGCAACACGCGCTGTGCTGTCATTACTTTGCATAGTTTACCCGTTTACCTGATGGGGGCGTCTTTTGACGCCTTTGGAAACAGAGTAGATCCAGATCAAGTGGCTCCTTCGGGAGGCGTAGGAACGTGATCTGCTTTGTTTGCTTATGAAATGCATGTAGTATATATCTGATTCTAGTTTCTACAATGATCACACTGTTTTGTCATTGTAGAAAATGTAGAATCAGATCACAGTCTATTGTGTAAATATGCCATTGTAAATAATAGACTGAGTAATATTCGTGATGCCATTATAGTTTAAATGATTATTAATCAGGGGAATGGCTAACCGGGCGTCCTGGAACTCAGGCTCTCATAGTTTACCAGTTATAAATATCCTTCTTTCGGTCCCGTATGTAAACAACATGACATGCGTCATCAACCATTACGTCGTCCAATATAGGGTTAAGCCTACTTCGGCGAAGCCATTAAAATAATTTGCGACCTTTAAAAACCTCATATACCGTCGCTAATTTCAAATTACAGTAGGACTAACCCTATTCTAACGCAATATTAACCCGAAAAGTGCCAAATTGTCCTTTGCGCCCGGGTTTTATCTATCCCATGCGCGCGGATGATTAAATGAGTGATGAGGCGAGAAATAGTGCACCAGTTTCTCTCAGATTTCTCAAAATAACAAAACACCGGACTAATTGTAAGTTTACTATTTCATTAGTCATACATATTTATGCAATACATGTAGCTATTTCACATGTTCAGTACACATGTCGGGAAAAGTAATCTTAGTTTTTGGCGCCAAACGCAAAACCGTCGTCTGTAACAATGACATCACATTCTAACGTAATGTTGAATAATATAATACCGGGCCAAACTGGAATATATATCAATGTATGAATATGGTTTATCATTGCTTACAACGAATATCGCAGTAAGTGTTAGATAAACAACGCGCATTGATACATTTACAAGCACGTGGTGTTATTCGGCCGTTTTCGATTTTCAAATATAACACTTTTTATATGCCGCAAAGTTGGTCACATGAGCCAATCAGATTGCAGGACATTGATAGAGTGCGTTAGAATATAACGTGCACATGATATAATACGTCATTGTTGATAACTAAAAGAAACAGAAGTTAGTAATTCACATTCCACCTGGTAAATATTCAAGTTTAACCCTTTCCTCCATAAATACGAATTTCTACGCCTCTGTAAAAGTCACTTTATGAAACCATTGTGATAAATAGAGCATTTGCTCCTATAGGAGCAAATGCTCTATTTATCACAATGGTTTCAAACTACACAATTCTAAAGTTTTCCTTTTCTCCAGCTAATGCTTCTTTTTGGTAGATTTATTCAAAGTGGTTGAATCTAAAAATATCCTATGAAGGAATCGGTTAAGAAATAATGTTTGTATGAATATAGTATAATGGACAAGGGGGTATCTGAACGTCATAAACTGTATAATTAGATCTAAAATATAATCTCTTCCCTGTTTCTTAATTAGTCATAATTTCTGAATGGCCATAAACAACAAATGGGAAATGGAAAAATCCTTTTTTTTCAACTATTTTGGAAAGTGCATAATCAGATCTATAAATTTCGACGAGCAAATAGAGCAGACCCTGATCAGACGGCTCCTCTGGAACCGTCTGATCTGGGTCTACTCTGTTTGCAAACGCATAAGTAGGCGTTTATATGAGGGAAAGGGTTATATGACAAGGGGATATCCTAACATGCCATTAACCGTAGAATCAGATCTACAATGTAAACCCTTTTCCTGTTTAATATTCATGTAAGAAATAATGACGTCATGAATATACATGTATATCAGCTGACCTTTTACAATAACAATTGTACACGGGATGTTCTGGCTCAGGCAGAAACTGTAGAATCAGATCTATATTGTACAATAAGCAAACAGAGCAGACCCTGATAAGACGGACGGATCCTACAGGAGCCCTCTGGCTTGGATGGGTCTACTCTGTTTGCAAATGCGTGAAAAGACGTTTATATGAAGCAATCATGATGGTTAAATAAGCACACAAAGCAGACCCTACAGGGGCCGTCTAATTTGGGTCTAATCTGTTTGCCAATGCATGACAATGCGTTCACGGTGGCTAGGCTGTGTTCATCTGAGGCTGTGTTCATCTGAGGCTGTGTTCATCTGAGGCTGTGTTCATCTGAGGCTGTGTTCATCTGAGGCTGTGTTCATCTGAGGCTGTGTTCATCTGAGGCTGTGTTCATCTGAGGCTGTGTTCATCTGAGGCTGTGTTCATCTGAGGCTGTGTTCATCTGAGGCTGTGTTCATCTGAGGCTGTGTTCATCTGAGGCTGTGTTCATCTGAGGCTGTGTTCATCTGAGGCTGTGTTCATCTGAGGCTGTGTTCATCTGAGGCTGTGTTCATCTGAGGCTGTGTTCATCTGAGGCTGTGTTCATCTGAGGCTGTGTTCATCTGAGGCTGTGTTCATCTGAGGCTGTGTTCATCTGAGGCTGTGTTCATCTGAGGCTGTGTTCATCTGAGGCTGTGTTCATCTGAGGCTGTGTTCATCTGAGGCTGTGTTCATCTGAGGCTGTGTTCATCTGAGGCTGTGTTCATCTGAGGCTGTGTTCATCTGAGGCTGTGTTCATCTGAGGCTGTGTTCATCTGAGGCTGTGTTCATCTGAGGCTGTGTTCATCTGAGGCTGTGTTCATCTGAGGCTGTGTTCATCTGAGGCTGTGTTCATCTGAGGCTGTGTTCATCTGAGGCTGTGTTCATCTGAGGCTGTGTTCATCTGAGGCTGTGTTCATCTGAGGCTGTGTTCATCTGAGGCTGTGTACATCTGTTGAGAGGGTCAGTCGTTTGTATACGTATGATTATATGTGTTGTATATTTCCTTCCAAACTTCCTCTCCTCGCAGAGTTGTGTCTGAAATTACCATAATCTCCAGCGGGTCCCCATTATGCTAAATGAATCGCTACCTCCGGTGCATTGTGCGCGGAAACGTTAATTTGATAATGGAACCGGGAACCTGTGTATACCATCGTCACGGTATAATTAAATAACCACCGCCCCGCGGAAATACACGATCGGCTCACCTTTACTTCGCGTCTACAAATCCGTCTCCTCATTTGACTTTCAAAATAGATTGTCCATCGTTCTTCTTTACCGCAAACAAAATTAGTGTGTCGGACGGTCAGAATTCTAATAATACAGGGAATGTCTTGTCTCGTATCTGAATCAAAACAGTGGTCAAAGGATATCTACAATTTCGTTCATAACATGGCGAAGCATAATGCCTCTGACTCCATTACTGACTTTGGGAGATTTTTTAGCACAGTTGTCTTGAGACAATCGGTATGGTGTCGTCAAGTCAGCTTCAATCAAATGGTATTAAACCCACGAAAACAACATAGCACTCTAGTTGTCATTTCATATCAACTTTTATTGACCCATTCTCCCCTACTGACGCCTTTTTACGTCTACATTTAAGTTGTATTTTGGAACCAGTGTGATAAATAGAGCTCCATAGGGGCAAATGCTCTATTTATCACAATGGTTTAAAACTATACAATTCTTAGATTCTCCATTTCTAGAGCTAATGTTCCTTTTCGGCAGATTTATTCAAAGAGGTTGAGTCTAAAATAGTCTAGGAGGGAATGAATAAATCCTATATTTGGTAAATATTCATAAAAGAACAATGAAATAAATATTCCAGGAAGGGATATAATATAATACAGTAGAATCCCTCTAATGCGACCAATTAATAAATACACATAGTTGTCTTTATAAGCAGGTGGTTGCTTAATGCAGGGCAACAGTAATGGGCTCCTTTCTGCATTACTTTTGCCCTGCATTAAGCTACCACCTGCATCTAGCACCCATAATTATACCTCTTTTAGGTGGTCGCATTAGCGGGGTTTTACTGTACATAAATAGCTCTGATTTAATAGTTCGATCACTAAGGGTCTTTTTTCAAAGATTATCATGTCAAAATACACGTCACATGTTTGTTACATGCATTCAGCCATAAAAGCAAATGCTCTATTTATCACAATGGTTTCAAAATATGACTTATATATAGGCGTAAAAGGCGTCAGTAGGGGCGAATGGGTTAATAAAAGTTGATATGAAATGACAACTAGTGTGCTATGTTGTTTATGTGGTTTTAATACTACAGCAGAACCCCTCTAATACGACCACTTAATGGATAAAAATGGTGTCCTTATATGCAGGTGGTTGCTTAATGCAGGACAAAAGTAATGCAGAAAGCTCCTTTAGGAGCTTTCTGCTAAAGGAGCTTTCTGCATTACTTTTGTCCTGCATTAAGCTACCACATGCCTCTACCACCATGAATTATACCTCTTTTTGATGGTCGTATTAGAGGAGTTTTACTGTATGTGATAGAAGCTGACTTCGAATCTGCTCTGTTTGCTTATGAAATACATTTGTAATTCAGACCTCATTCTACAGTTGCTATACTGGCTAAAATACCATTTGTTTGTTTAGCGTTAAAAAATTTAATCTAATTAAAATTCATGATGTCATTAACACATTGCCCCCTTTCCTAGTGACGTAGTTTTGCGTCTCTGTAAAATTCACATTTTGATACCATTGTGATAAATAGAACATTTGCTCCTATAGGAGCAAATGCTCTATCTATTACAATGGTTTCTAAACTACACACTTATAAAAGTCTCCTTTTCTATAGTTAATGCTCCTTTTCGGTAGATTTATTGAAAGAGGTTGGGTCTAAAAATAGCCTAGGAGGGAATGAGTTAAAGTTTACATGAATGTTAAACAGCTAAAGGGTTAAGACAGGCTCTAGAGTAAAAAATAAATATACCCATGCCTAGCATTTACACAGTTTCGTATTAACAGGCTCTGATGCGCTTTTATATGACCTTGTTCGTGAAACGGGGACCAGATTCAGCTTAACCGGATAGGGGATGATTATGTTAGGATGATTATTTTTTGTCAGTGTCTCTAGCCATTTTGGAAGCACTCTAGGCCGTGGTATCACGAATAATACCCCAGAAAAAAAACACAGGCAGACAAATGTTTCCACAGTTCGAGTACAGAATCGATGTAAATTCAGTTAAGGCCGAGCAGGCATCCTTTGTAAATCAAGTGATAATAGAATTATGGTTGGGAATATTCTAATGGCATTGGTAAACATCTAAATGATGCTTAGCGAAGGAGACGGAAATCGTGAGTATCATGTGAGTGCATACAGAAAACAAAATTACCATTCAATCATCATTGAACCGACGCCGACGACTGAAGATTTGTATATCGGAGAGGAGACTGGAGGTACGAAATCTCCTCCTCCAACAAGTAAAACTTTAAGGAAAGGTCGTACGGCAGAAATTATCGTAAGTTCAACATACGATGATCGCAAATTCACACTGTGAAACCATTGTGATAAATAGAGGAGCAATGGTCTATTTATCACAATGGTTTCAAACTACAAAATTCTAAAAAAAATCCTTTTCTCTAGTTAATGCTCTTTTTGGTAGATTAATTAAGAAAGGTTGAATCTAAAAATAGCCTAGGAGAGAATGAGTTAAGGAAATATCTAACGGCAGAAATTATCGTAAGTTCAACATACGACGATCGAAAATTCACATTGTGAAACCATTGTGATAAATAGAGCATTTGTTCCTATAGGAACAAATGCTCTATTTATCACAATGGTTTCAAAATACAAAATTCTAAAAAAAATCATTTTCTCTAGTTAATGCTCCTTTTCGGTAGATTGGTTAAAAAGGTTGGATCTAAAAATAGATGCTATCGTTTGATAGATAATTTCTGTTGTACGAAGTCAAAATGCGGCATGTGATATTTTTTCTGTGACAGTAATGATGATCGAAAAATAGAACTTATGACAAGATTGGTAGTACGATTTTTCCTCAAACGGGATCCGAGCGCGTATGTCCATGAAAGTAGGTCCCAGATGACGTAAACAAGTGTTTGCGATGACGCGGCCTTAAAACCTTTCGTCATATTTCGTTGCGTAAAATTCCATCGAAAGTGTTGTATTAGTTTTAGAATAAAACTTCACATGTGAAAGCCAATGAATTAATAATTGCAATTCTTTTTTGCTTTTGTTTCGCGTGTTCTTTTCAAGTTTCCAATTAAATCGAATTAAATTTCTGAATCTACTTTGAACTAGCATGCGTATTTGTTGCTTTGTGTCATTTTTCATTTTGTCATTTTTTTTTATTTTTGGACTTTGTTTGCTTTGTTGTTCTTTTGTAGTAACTAACACATCACGAGAATCACTCAATATTTGTATTTTTCGGCGTCGGCAGTCATTTTTATGATTTGCCGTACATTTAATAGCTAATTAAGTATTCCAACTGTTTATAGACTAGCCACGAGAGTGATAAGAAATTACATAAGGTAACTCAGAGTTACACGCTCTTGGTTTGCGATGAAACTGCGTATAGACTAGCGGCAAGTCTCTGGTTACAACCGATAGCAAACGGTCGCCACTAGTGAGAGCAAAGCTGACACGATCACTCCATGAATATTCATGAAAGAAATAATGACATTATGTTTATATTAACAATTTACTACATGAATGATCATGTAATAAATAATGCATGTATGAATTATACTAAGTTTAACATTTATAACGGCATATGACCAAGAAATGTGTTGGCTCTGATCAAACCTGTACGATCAGATCTTTATAAAACTGTAAGCAAACAGGACACACCCTGGACAAACTGCTATAGGAACCGTCTGATCTGGATCTACTGTTTGCAAGGCATTTGAAAGGCGTATTTATGGAGTAAATGGTTATTTAGCTGATTTGTCATAATGGCACATGAACAAAGGACATGTTTTGGTCTAATCTGTACATATATTAACCCTTCTCTTGCTGAATTTCAAAATACATTTTCTCCTTCTTTACCCATGCCCTGTTGTATAATTACATATATATTCACTGTGTACACGTATTTCGCTGTGCAATCACTGCTGTGGAGTGCACTGGCTGCACAATCAACTTGAAAATAGTACAGACCCTGATGAGACAGCTCCTGCAGGAGCTGTCTCATCTGGGTCTTCACTATTTACAGGTAGGTATATTGACGTGAACAGCAAGCGAATGGTTAAAAGGCGAATTTATGGCGTAAAGTATTAAATCTTACCCCATTGTAAAACAAATAATATCCGCTATAGTTTGGATCTGGTGAAATTTTGAATACCTCTGACTCGATAAAACTTTTATAAATCTACCGAGCGAGTGTCAAAACAGCTTGGATTCTGATGATACGTCGAGTTACTCGGCGTCTCAATTGGATCAAAACTGTTTGCAAGTGCGAGCCAAGTCGCGAATTGTTGGATATTATTAACGGTAAATGGTACCTGGGGAAATGCATAATATTTCCAGGGGTAACAATCACTTCACTTCCTGCATACTTATTTATTTTATAGTTTATTTCCGTGAGTATGTTTTCCTTATCAAATTGTAGAATGTCACATGCAGATATTGCAAGTATGCAAGGCTTTTCGACGTACCGTTGTTTTGTTCACATATCACGTTTGTTTACATGCCATGTTTGTTTACATTGTATATGCGTTTACATGCTGCGTTAACGTGTTCGAATGCAAGCCCAATAGTATTTTTATAAACCTTCTGAGTCTGTTTTCATTCTCAAGTACGATTGGTCAGATTTTGAGCTTGCTCAAAGTCTGACCAATCAGATGCTTCAGACGCAAGCAAATAGTTTTTATAACATCGGGGTCAGTATTTAACATTTCTATGAGCATAACTACATAGGTATCCACATCCCAATGACTTCTGTCAAATGTTAAATACAGTAAAACCTCTCTTAACCGGCGGTTAAATTTAGTATGAATATCGGTCTTGGAGACAGGTGGCAGCTTAATGCAGGGTGAAAGTAATGCAGAAAGCTCCTAGAGGAGCTTTCTGCATGACTTTCACCCTGCATTAAGCAGCCACCTGCCTAAAAGTATCTAAATTATTATCTACTAGAATTCCGGTTAAGAGAGGTTATACTGTAACGGCTTACAAAGAACGAGAGTGAACACTTTCTATAGCGACTACTGAGTGAATAAGCAAGGGATTCGTAAGTAAGGAAGTTAAAAGAGCAGGGATCTGCAAAATGCAGAACGAAAGTAATGCAGAATACGCATTCATCCTGCATTAAGCTACATTTTATAAGACCGAGACTGCGTTTCGTTGATTGCTGAAGGGAGGTCCAACTGTTCAGTAAACCCCCTCTAAAGAGACCAATTTATGACGAAACAGATATTTTAATTATTTTTAAAAGCTTAAAGCAGAATGAACGTAATGCAGAAAGCTCCCATGCATAACTTTCGTCCTGCATTAAGCTATTTCCTGTCATTAAGATAAAAAGTAGAGCTCTATTCGGTGGTTGCATTAAAAGTTTTTCATCACAATTTTGTTTGATCCCTTACCTGCTAAAATGATGTCTGCGGAAAATTCTGATCTGTTGCATTTATTTGCTTACGTGTTTGTTATTGTTAAATCTGTTGAGAATCAATTGACCAAGTAAGAAAGGGGTTGGATCCTGATTAACCCTTTCGGCACCAAATTTCTAATTGTCGTCTCCCATCCAAGTTTGTTGAATCATTCAGTAAAATAAGGAAATGCGATAAATACATGCAAATTTCAAAGGAATAAAGCACATATATAGAAATAGAAATTGAGACAAATAGTGAAGTCTCTGATCAGATGCCGCATTGAAAAAGGCGCCGTCTGATCTGGGACTGCACTATTTGTCGTGGTGCATTTACGCGACTGCGGCGGTGAAAGGGTTAAACGCCGAATTACTCGGCGTCTTACATGGGTACCACGCTGTTTGCAAATAACAGTCAGACCGAGCCTCAAGTGATAGTCTCTACTTGCAACGCGTCTAAAATACCTCAATATATAAATATCACATCCTATGGAGAGAGACAGCACGTACTGTCAACCCTAGGCGTTAGCCGAGGTGGACATTACCATACCGAGGGTTGACAATACGTGTGCTCTCCATAGGATGTGATATTTATTTTATTATACTGTACCGAATAGCACAATCAATTTCGTCAGCAAAAATATTTATTCAGTGACAACAATAAACAGTTTTAAACATAAGTTATAGAGCTACTCGGTGCTTAAAAACCGCGGAACAACTTCACATTTCTATTCAGTACACGTTATAGTACTGGCGGAGCCCTTTTTACTGTCCAATCTTGACAGAGCCTTCTCCGAAATAGTCGCATAACGCGACATTTCTCAAATATATAAACAAAAACAAATCAATTGCCATAATGCTGTTTGTTGATCAAATTGCAAGCGTCAGATGACGTCAGTCGATGACATCAATCGGGTGACGTCACGTACACAATTTAATAAGCGTTCACTGATCTAGATGTTCCATGCCTATGGTAGCGGGAGACAGTATATTTCCGTTGTAATTTTTTCCCACTGGGCCTGACAGTATTTCTATGTCACGGTGGCCTATGGGAAATTAACATTGTAAATGAAATCGGGGTATAATAAAATTAAATGTCTTTTGTTTATGCTGTATGCTTGAAAGACGTATATCGCAAGAAAACCAAATGCAATAAACGCCAATGAAGACAAAAGGTTCATTATGTTTGAAATCGACGACCTGATGTTATTCGCCTATGTATTAGTATTTATTCGGGTCGTGTTTTAGTGTCATTAACTATTCGATATAGGCCAATAATATGTTATTGTAAAACCCCAAAAATGTTAAGTATTGACAAAAACAGTTTATTTTGTATCACAGGGGTCTTTTCCGATATAAGTTCAAGTTGGACAATTTCGTAATAATGATTGCACATAAAAATACCAAGTTATATGGTGATATTGAACATATGAGTTTACTGTAGGCATTATATTATCAGTTTAATTTAATCCATTTGTTCCCACGATCCCACATATGGGATATAGGCAAACAGTGTAGACTCTGATCAGACGCCGCATAATGCGGCGTCTGATCAGTGTATACACTGTTTGCTAATAGGAATTTCAATATAAAAAAACGAAAATGAAAATTTAGGCCAGGCATCCCTTAGATAAAAAATATTTCGGCCATAGTTTATAGCGTGGTACAGTCGTATTCAAACTGCTCATATGCATAAAAATGCGCTTAGTGCATTTCTGCGATTTACGGCACTCTGTTTCGGCACTCTCACGTGGCAGATTGTGTGATAAATGAAATTATCAAATGTCTCAACTGAGGGAGTGTTTCCTGCAATAAATGTCTTGTCGATGTGATCTTTGACAATTGATTTGTGAATAAATCAATGCAGACTCTGATCAAAGCCGTTCCTCAGAAGTACATTGACGTGGGTCTAAACTGCACGTGGCACGTTTTAGGGACACTGTGCTTAAGTAGGCTAACACTTCTGTAAAGTCAGCACGAACATGAACAAATCGTGAAATCTTCCCCAGATGATGTGTAGAAATATTGATATGGTCACATCTCCTGAGATTTAAATATTAAGTGTGTTGCTATTTTACATGCGTGTTTCTGCAGTGTCGTGCTTCTGTTGTATTACATTGTGTCACGAAAAAATCGAGTACCTCTCCTTCGATACAATCAAACTACTGGTGCATATTTTCTGTACAATTAAACTAAACTACTACATGCACAGATTGTCTGGTACAATTAACCCTTTCACCGCCGCAGTCGCATAAATGCACCACAATAAATAGTGCAGTCCCAGATCAGACGCCGCCTTTTCAAGGCGGCGCCTGATCAGGGACTTCACTATTTGTCTTAATCTCTATATATGTGCTTTATTCCTTTGAAATTTGCATGTATTTATCTCATTTCCTTAACTTACCGAATGACTTAACAAAATTTGTTTGCAGACGACAATTAAAATTTGGCGCCGAATGGGTTAAACTACTTCAGTACTTGTTCTGTACAATTAAACTACTTCATTACTTGTTCTGTACAACTAACTACTTCAATACTTGTTCTGTACAATTAAACTACTTCCTTACATTGTCTGTACAATGAATCAACTTCCATACAGTCTCTGTACAACAAACCAACTTCTGTACAATTAAACTACTTCCATGCTTAAGCAACTTCCATGCATTTGCTGTATAATTAAACCGTTTGTACACATTTTCTGAAACTCGAACTACTCATATTCATTTTCTGTACAATTAAACTCCTCGCATACTTATATTCTGTATAATGAAATTGCATGCATACCTTTTTCTGTACAATTAAAGCGTTTGAACACATTTTCTGTACAATTAAAGCGTTTGTACATTCTTTTCTGTACAATTAAACCGTTTGTACGCATTTTTTGTACAATCAAATTACTTGCACATAATTATTTTCTCTACAACCGAACTACATGCAAACATGTTCTATATGATAAAGCTGAGTGCATATATTTTCTTTACAATTAAATTGTTTGCATACATTTTACTTCAGCCAAACTGCTTGCCTATAGTTTATTTCAAATCAAACTACTTGCATACAGGTCAAACTGATTGCATACAGATTCTGTACAATCAAGCTGCTTGAACTTTTTCTGTACGAAGCTTGCATACATTTTCTCTACACTCGAACAGCTGGCATACAGTTTCCGTATAATCAAACTACAATAAAACCCTCTAAAGCGAACACCTAAACGATATATAATTATGGGTGTCAGAGGCAGGTGATGGCTTAATGCAGGACAAAAGCAATGCAGAAAGCTCCTAGAGGAGCTCTCTGCATTACTTTCGTCCTGCATTAAATGGGGTGTCCCTACATTTGACGCGTTTCATAAACACTTAAAATATACAAAATTCATTTGTTTATATGCTGAAAAGTAGTATATCGCAAAAAGCCCCATCCAATTACCGTTTATAATGACAAAACATCCATGTGTTTGATATCGCCGATCCCGGCTTTACTCCCCGATGTTTTAGTTTTATTCGGGTTGGGTTTTAGTTTCGCAACTGTTCGCCCTATTCGCGATTCTCCGACCACTTCCGAGAAACCTATTACGTAAACAATGGAGGGATCGGGTGATCATCGGCAAAACGCGGAAGAATTTAACGGAAAAGGCCGATAACATTGTGTTGTAGAACAAAAAATATCAGTATTGATGAAATCGGTTTATTTGTATCACAGAGGCATTTTTCAATATAAGTTCAAATTGGGAACCTTCATAAAAATGATAGAGCATAACAAATACCAAGTTTTATAATATTATAGAAAATATGCGATCATTGTAGGGACTTCCTCTTTAAGCAACCACCTGCTTATAAAGACACCAATATTTATTCATTAAATGGTCACATTAGATGGCTTCTACTGTACACGTAAACAGGTTTTTGTGCTTGTATGAAGTTTCCTGTACAACTAAACATATTGCATACATTTTCTGTACAACTAAATACTTTGCAGTCTCATCATAGTGTCAAACAGTTTAGACCGATATGAGACGTCGAATGGCTGTTCAAATACTATATATAAAACCGTATGAGTATATACAAGCAGTATGCTTTTACACATACTGCATATAAACAGTATGAATGTATAAATACTATATGTAAACGTTATGTTTGTACAAATACGGTATAAAAACAGTATGATTGTACACATACAGTATGCAGTATACTTTTATAAGTACTATATGAAACAGTATGCTTGTACAAATACTGTATTTAACCCATTCCCTCATATTGACGACCTTTGACGACTCTGTAAACGTCACTTTGTGAAACCATTGTGATAAATAGAGCATTTGCTCCTATAGCAGCAAATGCTCTATTTATCACAATGGTTTCAAACTACAAAATTCTGAAATTTTCATTTTCTCTAGTAATGCTCCTTTTCGGTAGATTCATTTAAAGAGATAGGATCTAAATATAGCCTATGAGGGAATGGGTTAAGTAGTATGCCTGTACATATACTCTATACATGTGTGTATACCCAGTATGTAAGCAGTATACCTGTACATATACTCTATACATGTGTGTATACCCAGTATGTAAGCAGTATACCTGTACATATACTCTATACATGTGTGTATACCCAGTATGTAAGCAGTATACCTGTACATATACTCTATACATGTGTGTATACCCAGTATGTAAGCAGTATACCTGTACATATACTCTATACATGTGTGTATACCCAGTATGTAAGCAGTATACCTGTACATATACTCTATACATGTGTGTATACCCAGTATGTAAGCAGTATACCTGTACATATACTCTATACATGTGTGTATACCCAGTATGTAAGCAGTATACCTGTACAAATACTCTATACATGTGTGTATACCCAGTATGTAAGCAGTATACCTGTACATATACTCTATACATGTGTGTATACCCAGTATGTAAGCAGTATACCTGTACATATACTCTATACATGTGTGTATGCCCAGTATGTAAGCAGTATACCTGTACATATACTCTATACATGTGTGTATACCCAGTATGTAAGCAGTATACCTGTACATATACTCTATACATGTGTGTATACCCAGTATGTAAGCAGTATACCTGTACATATACTCTATACATGTGTGTATACCCAGTATGTAAGCAGTATACCTGTACATATACTCTATACATGTGTGTATGCCCAGTATGTAAGCAGTATGTTACAAATACAAATAACCATTATGTTATACAACTATTATATCTAAGTAAGCAGTACGCTTGCATAAATACTGTATACAAGCAGTATGATTGTACATCTCAATATGATTGCATAAATACTACACCATCATGTCATGTAAACAGTAACTATGATTGTAAAAATTCTGTTTGTAAGCAGTATGCTTTTACAAATACCGTGTTTTCGCAGATTCTCTAAACTGCCTGCACCAAATTGAATGATACTATCATTTTTGTAAATTAACTCTTTCCACGAGACATTCATGTATTGTCATTTGCCAACAGTGTAGATCTAGAATAAAGGGGTCCTAGATGATCACTACGATAGCAACTGCACCATAGGAGCAGATGCTCTATTTATCACAATGGCTTAAAAACTACACCGTTCTGAACTTGTCCTTGTTTCTACTAAATGCTCCTTTTCAGCAGATTTATTGAAATATATTGTGTCTAAAAATAGGCATATAATCGAATGGGATAATACAATAAGATTAATAGTTTGGGTCTTGCATGAATATTCATGAAGTAAAGGATAATCTGTCGCATGATACGACATAAATAGTTTAGTAATTAATCCTTTACTCTATGAATATTCATGTAACAAATTATGGCATCATGAATAGTAATTAGTTTATTTTTGTAATGCCACAGGGGCACAGGAATGTTTGTCCTCGGCAGAAACTGTAGAATCATATCCATCCTATATCATCCCATATTATCCCATACATGTATCATCCCATATTATCCCATATCCATCCTATATCATCCCATAATATCCCATATGCAAATCGAGCAGACCCATATCAGACGGCTCCTATAGGAGCCATCTGATATGGGTCTTCTCTGTTTGCAAATGTGTAGAAAGACGTATTTATAGGGTAGAGTGTTAATCTAGTTTGCGTGGGAAATGAATCCATTCCATGGCATGCTTTGTGTAGAAAACCCTTCACTGGGATTATAATGAAAAACCAAATCTCATATTATCAAGAATAATTTGTCAATTTACTCGTGGAATGGTGCTGTCACTATGACTTTTAAGTTCAAAAACAGTCTGTTATTAATTCTGACAATATTGGTATCAATTTCATTCTCCAATTTCAAAAATGATTTCTCGTTCAAATTGATTGCGTGTCATCCGAAATTGCTCCCGGAAATAAAAAAAAAAGAGGAACATGGCATCGTGTTGTGCTGTGCAATCAAATTAAATTAGAAGTGGTTTTCCATTGTAACAAATTGTGTCATTATACACAGCAACTGTTTTTCGCTGACGATTTTGTAAAAGAAAAAAATATCTCTTATCCATATTGTAAATAAAGAATCTATTAAGTTTAAGTTCAATTTTTTTTTTACGCCAATAGGTCGCACTTAGCAGGCAATAGGTCGCAGTTAGCAGACAATAGGTCACTTTTAGCAGGCAACAGGTCGCGTTCAGCAGACAATAGGTCGCACTCAGCAGTCAATAGGTCGCACTTAACAGGCAATATGTCGCATTTAGCAGGCATTAAATCGCACTCAGCAGTCCATAGGTCGCACTTAGCTGGCAATATGCCGCGTTTAGCTGTCGATAGATCGTACATTAGCAGGCACAAGCTTTAAACATTATATATGGCACTTCTTATATTAACCCTTTCCCTCATATAAACGTGTTTTCACGCATTTGCAAACAGAGTATACCCAGATCAGACGGCTCCTAGAGGAGCCGTCTGATCAGGGTCTGCTCTGTTTGCTTATGGAATTTGATAGATCTGTTTCTTTGCTTCCTAAAATGCCTACAATGTTCTACCTTCCACATTTCTTTACAACTATTTTATCAATGAATATTCAGTAGGTATTGACTTTTGGAATAAACATAGAACAGGGGAAGGGTTAAGCGTGACTTGGCTGTCATTTATTGACATATTGATCCGGGATGCGACGCGGAGTAACTCGGTGTCTGATCAGGATCCAAACCGTTTGACACTCAGTCATGCTTTTTAACATTCTATCGAACGGGAGGTAAGTAAAACATTTCTTTCTGATTTTATTTTTGTCAATGTACAACGCCATTGAATGCACTATTTGCAAAAAAATAGGCGTTTAACCAAGTGATTAAGTTTCAAGTTTCAAAACGTTCTAACATATATACGAGTTACAATTTAAGTGTTAAGATGTTACCCAGAACAAGAGATAAAAGGTCCGTAATTAAGTACTAAAACCGCCATTTCTCCACCAAACCCTATGATGTGACCACTCTTTAATAATCTCTTCGAGACGATTCTAAAGAGTGGTCACATGATAAGGTTTGGTGGAGAAATAAAGAAATTATTCGTGAAAATGTTTTAATTTACGCATCTTATTCTCACGTGATGTACAGAGAGCTTAAATAAGAACTTATAACATTACTCCCGTTTTGCATTAAACTACCACTTAATGTTACAGAAACCTGTGGCTAGTTTGTTATTTTACAGAAACCTGTGGCTAGTTTGTTATTTTACAGAAACCTGTGGTTATTAATTTAAAGGTCATGCTAGAATGTTTCTGTTGTATACAGAAAAAAAACCCGTCTTAACCAGAATTTAAGTAATTAAGAATATTGATCTTTTTTAGGCGTATGGATGCTAAATGCAGGATGAAAGTCATGCAGAAAGCTCCATTGGGAGCTTTCTGCATGACGTTCACTCTGCATTAAGCTGCTACATGTTTTACAAACTGGCATTAATTTACAGTATTTTTAGCTAAATTTTATTACTCCAGTCTGGTACTGAACACTCCAGACAATCTACGGCCATTTTATGACTACATCATTACGGGCGAATATGTAAATTATTTGGACGAAGAGTTACTTCGTTCATCACAACTGTGTCACTTTTTGACTGTTTCTCTACTTTGTCGTGTACAGAAGAAGATACACAACCTCTTTAGAAAGACCATTCCGCAATCTTAACTACTCGGTAGTTTCCGGCAAGCTCGCAAAAAATACGTAGACATCCCCAAGGTGTTTTGACTGATCACTCCGAACGCTCGGTCTTTTACCAGTAACTTTCATGTATATTTGCCATCATGAATATTTATTAGCCGAAATTTAATAATGTTTTTGAGCACATGTATTTATGGATATGAAAGAAACTGCAGAAACAGATTGATAATTATAAATCCATAAAAAAAATAATAAAAAATGCATGACTCTGTACCCAGGTTTTTTAATATACAGTGAAAACTCGATTATACGAACTCTGAAATACACACCATTGTTGACATTTAACACAGGTGGCAGCTTAATGCAGGGTGAAAGTCTTGCAGAAAGCTCCTCTAGGAGCTTTCTGCATGACTTCCACCTTGCATTAAACTGCCATCTGGCTACAATGATACATGTATACATAAACTTCATTACTAAAAATTCGTATTATTTTCGTAGAGTTTTTACTGTATATCCCATATAATGCCTGTGCAAACAGAGTAGACCCAGATCAGGTGGCTCCTTTGAAAACCGTATGATCATGGTCTGCTCTGTTTTCTTATGGACTTATATACATTTTTAGATCTCATTATACAGTTTTTGCCATGGCCTTAAAACCATGTGCTTGTTTGCCTTTAGAACAAAACCCCATCTTGTTAAAGTAGCAAATTAACATTCATGATTTCTTCGATGAATAATTAGGGAGTAAAGGTTGAATAAATGTACAGTATATCAAGAAAGTGACACAGAAAAGTAGACTAGACTCTGAAAACATCGTAAAACGACTGACAGTTTGTTGCGCATGCGCACTACTGACAAGTACCAGTAACCGCTCTCAGACAGTGCTAATGTCGTAGAAACACTTCGAATTGAAAGTTTGACTTTAAAACTATCATTTGCAAACAGCGTAGACCCGTATCAAGTGTTAATAAAGGAGCCCTTTGATCAGGGGCTTGGGGTTTGCTATTCACAATCCTGTAGCAAGTTTAAGCCTTTCACACTGAGTGGACTCAACCGTTAATCACTGATGGGCTATTCCACACTGAATTTTCAGCGCTTAAAGGTCTAATGCTCTCAGCAAGTAAATTGACATTGGCATCTTATTGTCCCAGCCTTAAGACAAATTACTGTCACTGACGAATAGTGAGAGTACATGCACAGTTTGGGGGATTGGGAGAGAAAGATGGGTGAAGAGAAAGTCGAAATAAAATAAATAGAGAGAAAGAATGCAATAATGGCTTCATGAATAATAAATAGATTCTTTTTTTTAAACATTGAACATAGAACATGTTTCCATGGTAGAAACTGTAGAATCAGATCATTTTTATTTCATACTTCATTAACAATGCCTTTCGATGAAGTAAAGGTCACAGTAACCCTTTATTTTATTAATACACATTTCTAAACCTTTTCAAACAGAGTAGACCCAGCTCAGACGGCTCATATAGGAGTGTCTGATCAGGATCTGCTCTGATTGCTTATGATATAGTATAGATATGGGCATACGTTTTCTGCCATGGCCAAACATTCATGTGTCCATATGCTATTATAAAAATCAATCCAATTAATATTCATGATGTTATCATTTCTTACATGAATATTCATGAGGTAAAGGATTAACACAAATAAACCCGCAAATAATATATGTGTACCACGTGTATCCCCGCTCCATCTCGTTCTTCTCCCGCTCCACCTCGTCCCTCTCCCGATCCTTCTGGTCCCTCTTCCGATCCACCTCGTCCCTCTCCCGATCCACCTCGCCCCTCTCCCACTTCACCTCGCCCCTCTCCCGATCCACCTCGCCCCTCTCCCACTCCACATCGCCCCTCTCCAGCTCCACCTCGTCCCTCTCCCGCTCCACCTCGCCCCTCTCCCACTTCACCTCTCCCCTATCCCACTTCACCCGCATTTCGAAAGTCATGTATTGGAGTTTCTCCACTTCTCTTAAAAAATGTGACCAGACATAGAGTCATACACAGTGTTACAGATAAAGGTGCGTACACAAATACACAAATCGTAGTTTTTCAATCAAACCCTATTTTATGACCACTCTCTAGAATCGTCTCTTCAAGACGATTCTAACGAGTGGTCACAACACAGGGTTTGGTGGAGAAATAAAAATGTTTTACTTTACGTATCGTATCTAGGCCTCTGACACCGTTTGATTATGTTACCCAGCGTCATACCTGGACCGAAAGTGTTAGTAAAGTTGACCAAGAACTCGTCACTGGCAACAACGTACAGTTAAACCCCGCTAATGTGACCACCTAAAAGAGGTATAATTATGTGTGCTAGATACAGGTGGTACATGTAACTTAATGCAGGACACAAGTAATACAGAAAGCTCCTAGATGAGCTTTCTGCATTACTTTTGTCCTGCTTTAAGGAGCCACCTGCTTATAAAGACACCCATGTTTATTCATTTAGTGGTCGCATTAGAGGGGTTCTACTATATACAGTGGAAGTAACTACGCGTATTTCCATATGTAATTGTATATGAATATATAGTTTAAAGCTCGCCAGTCAGAAATCTCAAAATTGCTCATCAGATATCTCAAAATTGCTAGTCCGAACAATTAACTTGCTAGTTCGAACAATCAACCTTGCTAAGACAAATACGTCATCTTGTTAATCGGAACAATCAACCTTCGAACCGAACAATCCATCTTGCTAATTCGAACAATCAACATTGTTAAACCGAACAATCAACCTTCGAATCCGAATTATCAATATTGTTTATCCGAACAATCGACCTTCGAATCCGAACATTCCACCCTGCTAAATCGATCATTCCACTTTGCTAATCCAAACATCCCACCTTGCTAATCCAAACAGTCCACCTTGATAAACCTAGCACTCAACCTTGCTAATCCGAGCACTCCATCTTGCTAATCCGAGCACTCCACCTTGCTAATCCAAACACCCCATCTTGCTAATCTGGACAGTCAACGTTCGAATCCCAAAATTCCATCTTGCTAATCCGAACATTTAACATTATTAACTCTTTCGCTGCCAATGCCGGATCTGTAATTACCTATGCAAACAGTTTTGATCCAGATGAGACGCCGCGTCTCATCAGGACCCAAACTGTTTGTTACTGTTTCTATGTTTTTGAAACAAAAATGAAGAAAATCAAAAGAATAAAATTTTGTAGCAGACGACAAAGTTAGCAGACGACAGAGTTTGGCAGCGAAAGGGTTAACCCATCATTAAACTTTGCTAATACCAGCATCCAAGCTTGTACATCCGAACACCCGTCTCGATAATCCAAACAATTAATCCCACTAATCCCAACACTCAAATAAGTGTCATTAATACCGGTATTCGACTGGGCTTTATCTTCTGTTCCGTCACATGAACTCCTCCCACCTATTGAATTCAACCAATCAGATTATAATTTATGGATTAACTTTACCTTGCTTTACTCAACAATCTCAACGTTCTTCAACCTATACGTTGCATGATTAGTTTTCGTTGCTCAACGTGTATTGTATTCGACTGGGAATTGTTTCAGTTGCTTATTGAAAGTGGGCCAGTCGAATACGGCTATTGTCAATCCTAGGAGACATGTGCCTGCTTTGGATGACTTAGTAGCCATCTGTTTAACCCATTACCTCATAGACTATTTTTAGACCCAGCCTCC